>PQWD01009922.1:0-33665 GCA_019425675.1 Leucinodes orbonalis | reverse complement strand
AACAACAGGATAGTAGGTATCACACAAATGAATAAAATGTGGTACTTGTAATCTTTTTTAAACGAATAAGCAGAAAAAATATCAAATAACAACATAATAAACTAAGCGAGAAAACTGTACAGTACCATAATCCCCAAAATTAATAAAGATGATAGTAAAATATTACCCCACAAAAAAAGCCATACATCTTTACTGGTACGTATAATTTGTTGAATTTAGGATCGCCAGTTTAAGGCTGTGTAGCTGTGTAGATTCAGATGCTTGGCTCTACTTGAGATTTGATGTCTTTTTCACAGGGTTAGCTTTATGTGGTCATCTTGGCAACATTTTACATGAAATGTTTTGATGGGATTTCAGTTCTTTTTGTAAGTTGCTAGGCAGTCTTTATAGTTTTTTTCTTAAGTACCTATTATTAAGTTTTTTAGTTACTGTCTACAGTCCCGTGTAAGCTTTCATGTCCTAATTCATAAAATTGTTAAATGTCTTATATAAATTCCCTCCTTCTAATTGAGGTTTTATACTAAACTCAGGTCACATACCAAATTTCAGCTTCCTATCACTTCAGAAAGTAGCCAAACACGATCATCAGTGTGTCAGTGACGAAACGTCGTATTTTAGATATCAATAAAATCTTAAGTATAAGAGCTATTCAATTGAGACTTTGTAAGTTTAATATTTGATAATGAATCTATTAATGACATTATATCCTGAGTACATGAACTATCTGATACAACACAGATTTCCAATACATTAGATGGGGCAAGCCGCGTTTTTAAGTGCGACAAATGTAAGCTCAACGAGCATACACTGGCTGCCAGTTTACGCTCTGTGAGACGAGTCAAGACGCACGAATATAAGAAGAAATAACCGTTTTTCCCAAAATGCCATCCTATGCAATTGTAACATGCCATCATCGCAATGAATCAGTAAATTTACCAAGAAATATAATAACTTTCAAAGGTAAAACCGAAAAGAAATTGCGACACTGGGACTGCTATAAACTTGGCGGCTTGTCCAGTCTAATTGTATATTCGGATGTCTGTGGGTACAACGGAAATCAATTCTATTAGAGTTTAAAAATACGAAACACTTCGAGAAAGGGTAGGTAGTCTTGCCTTTGCGCTTCGCTTGGCTCTTGGCGGGTAGAAACTTTTAGAAATATCAACAAATATACCTGATGAAATAATCCCAAAGTTAACTCGGTAAACGTCAGGCAGAACCCATCCCTAAGGGGTAAATAAAATTCCTGCATTTTGCAGCGTAAAATTTCATTCGGGAAAATTTTAATGTTGTTGAAACAAATTATGGACTTTAAATTTTCGAATCCATTGTCTTATTCAGCTATGAAGAAACAAAAATTTGCCATGTGCGCGTCGGACTCGCCCATGAACGATTTCTTAGCAGCAATTCAATTAAAAAAGAATAATAATTATTTACTTAAACGCAACTACTATAGATTTATTTTGTCAAAATAGTGGTTCTCCGTTTATGATAGAGGCAAAGGTAATTTCAATTACCAATACTATATAAATGTAATACTTTTTTGCAATGTAAATTTTACTTTAGGAAAATATAAGTACGTAATATATCCTTTCATGAACATCTTAATGTGAATTTATCCGCTAGTACGTAATTTAATGTGTAGTTAAAAGGCGAAGCTAACGAGGACACTTTCAAAATTACCGCGTTCATTTTCGCGATGCAAAGTAGTGATCCCTCATCCCCTCATTAAAATAAATTGAGACAGATATCTAACGCAACGCTAAAACTTAAGCTTGAATTTCAAATGATTACCTACTTTCTGTAAGAAAATATAATTTACCTATACGAGTTTATGGTGATATTATATCATTTTATGCAAAATTCTTGATGAACAAGTAAGTTCATCAATTTAGTAAATATTTATAAATTTGTTTTATTAATAAAGTAAGAACTGTGGATGTTGAAAACTCTTAAACTATCGCAGTATGCGCGATATATTCCGGATCACCGCTTTTCTCATACTTCTTCTTTGAGCCGGAGGGCATCGTACTCTCACACTCTAGAACTCATCTGATTGAATGTTAAACAAAAATGTTGCGAACTTAATGCTGAGTCACACTCTCTACCAGTGAACTTCAGAAAAAATAGGTATGTCTAATTGGGTGAAATCATAAATAAATACTGTGGCAAATATAGTAATGATTCTTAAATTTTATGAACTTAAATAAATCAATAACTTTACGCATGTATGTATATTATAGAACCACGAACCTACTACCCTACTTTTTAGTATAGAGTGTATATTTTTTTAAAGGAAAATGTTATGACATTCAGTTGATCAATGGATATTTAATTCGAAAAGCTGAGTTACATGTAACGAAAAGGTGTTCGATAGAAAGGCATTGCAGTGTAAAAGCTATGTAGATTTTATTTACCGTATTATAGATACATTACTACCGTTGATTGAATCTTTCATTCCCATGGAACTTTTCATGCCGTGTGTCAGTATTTTAATTGCTGTTTCACAAAACAAAACATCATAAAAGGCATTACCTGCAATCCCTTCTCATTTTCTCGTTTTGTAATTCAAGATCCTTTTTTACCTTTTATTTCGTTGGATATAATTTTGCTCCCTAATTCCTCTGGAGACACCTAAATTATTACTGAATTAAGTAAGGCCAACGAAATTAAAGAACGGGTTGTGGAATTACAATGAATCATGGTAATTATATCTAAAAGTAAAACGCATCTTCATATTATACAACGTTTTAGATATGACTAGTAAAATATTTAACTACTCTTATACGAGTATTGAAGGATTTCGCTACAATAAAAAAATAGCTGTTTTATGTAGAAGGAAAGAAGAAAGAATATATTTGTCTTATTATGTAACCCGTCAATCAAGTATGTTATTACTATAGTACATTTATTTCGAATATAAAAACAATTACTCATAGGCATGAGCTATCAAAAAGAAAATAATTGGTTGGACAGAGTATGGACGTTTCAAGTTCTTATCGCTCTCGCATTAAAACCAATTAGCCCTATCTTTCTTTGCCGCCAAAGTTTCATTTGTAAGAATATTTGGGAAAATAATTATTTTTTTGAGGGTAACTAATTAATATGAATAACTTAGAACATGTGGTATGAAAGCCCTTGAAATTTATAAATTTTGGACGCATAATTTGTACAGTTACGAAACCAATGGGTTTCAACAAATGCATATTTTATTAAAATTGGTAAGCATACATACAAATCGAAGTGACATGTTCGTTGCTATGATCGATGCATACTAACTTTAAGACCCCATCGGGTAGTTTTCGACTCTTTACAATGCGCGCACTGATGACATATCTGCTGCTTTTGTATTAATTATATATAATCATTGGTTATGACCTAATGTTGACATGACTATGTTATGTGGGAAGGCATGTACCCTATCATAGGACGTTATAGGCTGATAATGATGAGGTGATGGTCACTTACGCAATTTCGGATTACTTTTCTTAACAGTAAGTAAAGAAAATTATTAATTTGCGTTTGATTTATGTGCCGAAATGAAATATAAAGCTTAGTATAAATCACTAAGAACGGCTTTTGTCCAGCATTAAACCTTGCGACTTCAATTCTCAAAGTACTAAATATTAAGGCAATCAAGAACAAAAAGGATAAAAGTTACGTGGTGTATAGAGATTGAAAACGTTCCGGAAAATTATAAGATAAGTATCATTTTCCAGAGTTCAGTGAATATTTGAAGTTTGCAAACTTGATCCAGCTCCACAATAACATTTTTGTTGAATCTGAAAGCGTAAATAAAGTTTCACGAATGAGTCGCTCTTTCGATTTAATAGTTTAACGGTTCGACAGTTTAACATTATAGTAATTAAATACAGACAATCGGTAGTAGTAAAGTAATTTGACATGCTCGAAGAAGCTACATTTTTTATGGTTGATTTGTCATTTGAGATATCACACACAGCACTTTCTGAATCCAACTGTACCATATAAATAGACATATTTTTTGGCAAAATATGTACTAAAGTACCTTCTGTTACATAATTTCGGGACGGTTATTGCCACGGTTCCGGGACGGAAATCAGAAACATTTTTTTTTACTAACCACACGTGTACCTCACACAAAGTATGGGTTTTTTAAAATAATGTTGGGGTTTATACTATTAGAAAATTTGAAATAATAAAAATAGATATTTATATGTGGGTTTGAATAATAATGATATATACGTCACCATAAAAACTATCGATAAAATTTGGTTTGAACGACATCTAGTCGGTAGTTTTTTTTTCTGCTAATTTGTAAATATTCCTTTTTGTGAATAGATTGTTTCAGTCTTTATTTTCATCGATATCGTCACTTACCATCGGATAAGATATCGGATTAATACTTTTTTTTATGTTATAAGTGAACAGAACGGTTTGGACGTTCACCTGATGGTAAGTAATACGCCAGACTATGACAGAGCGGCATTAAAGGAGACCAACAACTGATAGACATTACCTGTTCTACATTATACTGACTTTCCCAGAGGTTTCGTTTGCGTTTGCAACAAATAGTCCGCATACCAATTATAACCTTAAAAAATTCAAAATGCTCAATTTAAACTTTGATCCCCATTTTAGGAAATGCCATTTCATTTAAAATTCATTTCATTTTAGGAAATGCCATTTCATTTTCAAAAATTATGTTGTAAATGTAAAACGATAGTGGCGCACCACAAAATCGGAATGAAATTTGTCGGTATCAAAGTATTCTGGGATGGTGGAACCGTGTCACAGTAAACTCACTGGAGCGTTGCCAATCGTACAGCTATGGATTTGGCCCGTCGGAAACAAAGGTACGTTGATTAGAAAACTTGCTTGTCGGATCTTGTGCTTCAACTTTGATATTGGAATTAGATTTTGTCAGCATTTCAAATGTTGTTATAATTTCAGTCATTGATGATTTCATGTAATTATGAAATATGGTGTAACAATGGATTTAAATATATCTCCCAAACAGCATTCAGGTAGTTATAATACAAAATCACTGCTGTTGCGGTTGAGAGGTCGGCTGCAACACCAAGGGTTCCGGGTTCGATCCCCGGGCAGTAAAAACATTTGTGTGCATGAACATGTCTGTTTGTAATGGTCTGGGTGTTTTCTATATATAAAATGTATGTATTTACAAAAAAAAAGTATAAAAGTATGTTTATTGTTGTTTAGTACCCACAATACAGGCTACACGCTTAACTTGGGCTAGATGCGCTGTGTGAATGTCAGTGGATATTTATATTTATTTATTACACTATCAACTTTTGAACCCTGGGCCGATTCTGGATACTGAACATACATTTATGTTACCCTAGGAAGAACAATATACTTTTTGATAGGAGTTCTTGGTCGTCGAACAATTGATGGTTAATAGAAACTCTTAAAACAGATGTCGTAAAATAAAATACAGACCATAATGCTCGCTTTTTATATGCTTAGCAAATTTTAAATTAACAGCTTCGATTACATTCGCAAGTAGCTGATCCTGTCACAAATCCATTCATTATTTTAATGAACATTAAATGTGAGAATAAAAAAAACACGTAAAGTTACTTTACGTTCTTTAAATTATTTCTTGATTTAAAATACGATGTAAAGCATTATTTGCATAACATTAAACAAAATACGTTCAATATTTGAGTTTTACGTCATTTTTTGCCTAACATTATCTACTAAAATCTTTAGAGACCGTTTTATTGAAACTTTACAAATATTCAATTAAATTTAAGAATATCCCAAATCCTTCGTGCTTCTATTTATAAGTTATTAAATAAGCTTTTAAGTATACCTTATTTTAATTCCTTTTCATAGACAGAATTCACGATTATTCTATAAAAGATTTTAAGTTTAACCTATATACTTGCTATATATATAGGTCAAACTTGAAATTTGTTATTAAATTCCAGTTCACATTTCAATACAACTGGGTTTAAGATCTAACTCTACCCAGATATAACAAGTGGAAGTTTGTTGTATGAATTACAGATACTTACTCCACTGTAATCGTCCAAACTTGGTTCCAATTAGATGAATCGAAACCGCCCTAATTACCGTAACCTATTTATAAATTCGAACCTAGACAGCCAAACAGCTGTTGTGTTAGTCGGTGCATCAATGTGCGGGCAACGATCGAGTGCGTGGTACTGCGTTTAGTGCATTTGGTGCACTCGTGATGTTTGCGATATGTCAGCAAACACTATTGTGTTTACGGGAACAGACTGAATTGTAACACGACAGCTGTGTCCTAAAACCGTTGTCCCATTCCGGTGCTTTTCACATGGAATTATCTAAAATGCCACATGCCGGAGGCGAGTAACTTACTTTAGTCAACAAATTCGACAATTCGTCGAGATGAGAGTTTCCAACTTATATTGCCTAGGTCGCATTAAATTGTCGGAGCGTTTTAAAACTGTCTTTTGTTCCTTACTTTTCAGGGATAAAGTACGTGATCGTAATACTAACTATTCTTATTTTGGGAAACGCTGAAGGAGTGTTCCGGAAATATGAATCCCTGAAGACCACTATAAATATTGGTAAGACAGGAGTTCCGGTTTTCAAGATTGACTTTATGCATGTTTTGGTCTACCGTAAAACAAGATCAAAAGTGGCAAGCTGGACGGTTTGAATTCAGTTGGAATGGGTTGTTTTAGTCACTGTTATATCGATCTTGGTCGTATAATTTTATGGTTTCATACATTAGGCGGATGCACCAAACAGATTCCAAATAACGATGCTTAAGTTCAGTTGTGAGCAGTGCTATATGAGCTACCTTTAAATTACATTTCTCCGGTATTTTCAAATGTCTCCAAATAATCCTTTTTCTGTGTCTTATACATGTGTAATGAATGGCAAATTATGAATATTCCTGTGTTTATTTGAAAAATCTCATTCAAAATCATTGTGAAGTATTTTTAACACTAAACTAACGTAAACATTATATAATTAAATCTTTAGCAGATCAGGTTGATGTATAATAAGGTAGGTTTTGCAAGTACCTACCTACTTACTTTTAGTAACGGGTATATAAGAGTTTAGTTTTGCCTGGAAACATTATCTTGGACATTATTGGGTACAATAAAGTGACCTTTCCTCATATCATATCTTTAGTGGGACCGTACCATTAGTATTAGTATTAGCTGCTTTGACATCAAGTCTTCGAGCAATTTATCGCTCCCTCTTTCTTCAACCTATCGCAGTCCACTAGTCATAGACTAGACTAGACTAGACATAGGTCTCCCCCGTTTTATTTATTTGGAAGACCAACAGCTTTAAAACGGTAAACAGATGACATTAAAAACACTAAGCCAATTACAGGTCTTCACTAATAGTTTTGCGCCAGATATACCGATCCTTCACTTTTCTCATTCAACCTCCACCAGCAATCAGCGGCCTTTTGCAAGTCGTCGGTCCATCGGGCCGGAGGGCGTCCTATGCTACGCTTGCCGAGACGCGGTCTCCACTCGAGAACTCGTCTGTTCCAACGGCCATTGGTTCTGCGACATATGTGACCAGCCCACTGCCACTTCAACTTGCTGATCGTGCGGGCTACGAGTGTGACACTACCTTAGTTGTCTTACGATTTAAAACATTTCTGATCTAATCCCCAAGAAAGTCTCCCGTAAAGTTCGCTCCATTACGCGTTGAGGGACTTTGAACTTGTGAACGAACCCCGCAGTCAGTACCTATCTGTCTCAGCTGCGTATGTTAGCACGCAGTAGGACGCATTGCTTAAAGACTTTCGTCAATTTATAAAATAATTTAAATGAATCATTAATCTTAAAATTTATATTTATATTTACACCCCAAGTAGTGTAATGGGTGAGAAGTCGGCTATTTGCCAAGGGTGTTCGATACCGGGCAGAATGAATATTTGTGACATGAAAAAGTATCTTTGATTTGGTCTGGGTGTTTCTATGCATATGAACAAAATGTTTACAAAAAAATAATGTACATCGTTATTGTTTATTACCCGTAGTAAAAGCTCCTTGCTAAAACTAGATCTAGATAGCGTTGTGCTAGATCTACTAACACCCGCACATTGATATAGATCAATTGTTTATTTTCAATATAAATGAAATAATACGCACATCTAAAGTTATATAATATAACTATAGATGTGCGTATCTATGCGTAACTGATTCTCCCTAAACGTAAATCAGAAATATATGGCTGGGTCAGATATATTAGGCAAATATATTAGTACTATCACATATATATCACGCATCTATGGTAATAAAACTATAATTTCGGTGATTTGCGGCGTTCTGTTTTCTCTCGAAGGAGAAGAATGCCTCAACTGAACCTGGGCCATACGGATCTATACTGATAACATAGGATGAGAACTTATGAATAATTCAAAGTAATATATGGGTATAGGTATTCAAAGTATGGGTGGTTCTATGTATAATATGTACGTAATTACAAAAATATGTTTATCAGTTGTTAAGTACCCTAACTACAAGCTCCTCGCTTTATATGGATATGCTAGATGGCGCTGTGTGAGCGTCAGTGGATATTAATTAATTATTAATTAAATAGAACGTTGACATGCGAAATCACAGACATCTCAGAAATCTGTGTGCGGAATGTTAACTTTGTATTTCGTTCATTGTTATCTGTGTAATAACTATTGATCAAAGGGGATCCCTTATCTAGCAGTTATGGCCTGACCTAAGGCTTATAATAATAATAATAATATTTATTTATTCAGACACATGGATCCATTGGTTAGTTACAAAATTCTTATATAATATATTGGTAAATACAAAATTAGACGATATACATTAAATTATTTAACATAATAAATACATCCCGCATTTGGGTTAATAAGGGCGGTTATCCAGTGCCTTAGTAGGACACTGTCCCACTTTGCCAGACGCACTGCAATATCTCGGCAGTCCCAACAACACCCGGAACATATTATTATAAAGTACACGTAGGGCGCTAAAAGATTTTTGTGTGTACCTAACCCACAAGCCGCATGTGTAAAAGGATTGGCAATAACCTTTAAATAAAGTACATTTTACCTCATCAGTACAACCTGCAAACCTGCGGGCCAGCATATTTCCTCGAACTGCCAACGCCCTACGCTCCCTCCCTATATCACAATCATCCTTAAGATCATCTTATAACCTTATTCTGATGACAATGGATTATTATCTAATTCAGCATAACAACAATGATATTTAAACAATTTCAGGAGCAATATTTCCACCGATACAGTAACAGAGGTTGCATTCGCATCAGGCTTAGCACGAGCCTCGATGGAGAGTGAGAAATATCACTTTGTTTTAAAAGCAGTATATGCGCCGCGTGGAGATAGCTATGCCGCTTCAAAAGCAGGTAAGACGCTATTGGGTAGCCATTATATATAAAAAACATTTTGTTTTAAAACTAAGCCATAACTTCTTTATATATTTTTGTAACTTATATAATTTTCAACATTGTCCTCCGTAAGTATGGTCATTTACAGATTTTATAGATGTTTTATTATTTGGCAGTAAATTTTTATGGCGTCCATAAGTTACATATTATTACAGAAAAATATACCGAATAACAATTTTCTTGAAAAAATATAATAGAAAATCAGCGTAAATTGCGCAAAAGCTTAATTGTAATTTCATCTCTCGATGCAGCAGTTATGGTTCAATAGATTAAAAAATACTACGACTGAATTCTATTTAGATACCACAAAAATTAATAATTTGTGGTTCAGTAATTTTAATGAATTTCAGCATGTCAGTTAATATCAGAAGAAGTGATTGCAATATCGTCCATTAGACCCGACTTCTGCCGCAGTTGTCGAAGCCCAATGTCGTGCAGTTAACATACCCCATATACAAGTAAGTACTTATACTACTATTTAGTCTTGGCTCCGAAACGAGAGACTTCCACTGGTCCCTATCTTGCGCAACACTGATTAGTTTTCAACCCGAGACACGTAATCAGCCACTTATACGTCCTTCTAGTCCTTCTATGATATTTGAGACGACAGCCTGGTCTGTCCATTCTGTTGTACAAGATGTACTCTCAGTTTCCAATCCCCCATTCTAGCAAATGGCCGAGCTTCGGAGGCGGAGGGCTATAGTACAAGGTTCATGTTTTAGGTACTTTTTACAGTAAAAAATATATAGATATAACGAGAACCTACATCAACGCAGGCAAGTAATAACTATGATCAAAACCACGATCGAATCATTTCAATCGATATTTTATAATTGAGCTGCGACAAAAGGTTGTTGGTTTTTACACACTACATTGGCATAATATGACCGATGATAAGGAAATGTATTATGCACCAGGGAACGTATCGTAACGGCTTTTAAACGTGAACATAGTTAGAAGAAAATATGAATATAATATATCTTGGATATTATAGGCTAATTGGCGTAGACTCCCATCAGGGGTACTCCACAGGTGACTCCGCCAGGTATAAACCTCTACCAGAGCAGTGGCATTGTCTAAGGCAGTAGCTCTGTTCGTAAGGGATAACAATTGGAATACATACACTTTACTCTACGATGATGACGAAGGTATGTTAAAGCGTTTGTAAGTCATCAATATTTTAAAATACATATGAATTATTTTTATAATAACTGCATAGTAAGTCACATTAATCCAAGCTTCAAAACATACTATATTATAGTTTAATACACGTAATAAATTACCTTCATATCTAATAGTAACGTTTTTAAGCTTGTTCCATACTGATGTGTGGAAAACTACCTCGCGTGAAGTAAATCGACTCGCCTCAAGTGCGCATAAAAAGTGATATAACAAAAAATGACTTTTTAACTCTATATAATGTTTTACATAATTAAAGCTAGTAATTCGGCTTTCAAATGGTAGCATAATATCAGTATTTAAATAAACACTTGTACTTAGAATGCAACTGAACGCATCGTAAACTGCTTGCGCTCTATTCACAACTTGCGCGACACAACCCCCTATAAACCCCCTGTATCGTTTTTTTTTATCAATCGCTCATTAGACGTTGACCTGAACACATCTCTGCAAATTAAAGCCGTCATTTGAAGAAAATTATGGATACAACACCTGAAGAAGCCGCTCAAGTCGTTGCCCTGTTGCAAGAAGGGTTGAACCAGCGAGAAGTCGCTCGTCGTTTGAATATGAGTCAGTCCGCTGTCTCGAGAGTATACAGAAGGTTTCAAGAGCTGGTGCCTTCACTCGGAGGCCTAATACCAGCGACGCCGGTGCACCTCGGAGCGTGACGACGTTTTGGTCTCGACTTCTCCGAAATCGCACTTACCGGCGTAGATGTGCAGCAGGAGCTACGTCAGGTTCGCGGGGTGACTGTCAGTCAGTGACAGTTAGAAGAAGGTTGAAAGAAGCTAACCTTACTCCGAAAAAGACCGCTACAGCCCGAAGTTGACCACAGCTCATCGTCAGCACGCCTTCACTTTGCTCGAGAACATTTGTATTGGAGCATAGAGCAATGGCAGTCAGTCCTGTTCACAGATGAGACGAGGATGTGTCTCCATGGCAGCGACAGGAGAGGTCGGGTATACCGTCGTCCCGGTGAACGGTTTTCACAGTGCTGCTTTGTGGAAACCGTTGCATATGGTGGCGGATCTTGCATGATGTGGGCTGGAATTTCCTTAGAAGGCAAAACGGACCTTGTTTTCGTTCCTGGGGGAGGCCGGGGAGGAGGTCTGACCAGTGATCGTTACATTGAAAATGTTCTACTGGATCAAGTTGTCCCTTATCAAGGCTTTATTGGGGAAAATTTCATCTTGATGCATGACAATGCCCGATGTCACACTGCTCGGGCCACACGTGATTTCCTGAACGAAGTTGGAATTCACACTATGCATTGGCCAGCGCTCAGCCCCGATTTAAATCCCATTGAGCACATATGGGACGAGCTCAAAAGGAAAGTTAGAGCGAGGAATCCAGCTCCGACAAACATCAATGAGCTCAAGACTGCGTTGGTAGAAGAGTGGGGTCGAATACCACAATCATCCATTAAAAAGTTGATAAGGTCGATGAAGAATCGCATGAGAGCAGTGATCAGAGCTAGAGGAGGGAATACCAAATATTGACACGAATATTTTTTTATCTTACGCACATTTTGTTTCATTTAAACACAATAACCCCATACTGTGAAATTGTATGAATTTTCAACATTTTTTATTATCATTAGCATTAACCTTTTTTACTAAACTACTGAATCGATTTTCATGCAACTTACACCATTTTAAAGCTCAATTACTAGGCTTTAATTATGTAAAACATTATAGAGGTATAATAAGGCATTTTTAGTTATATCACTTGTTATGCGTACTTGAGGCTTGAGTCGATTTACTTGCAGCGAGTATATTTGTGCATGTATGCTCAAGAATGCTTGTTTTTAAAGTTATTCAAGTATTGTGAGCTCGATTTAGGTTAATAAAGTTAAGTACTTTCTATTAATTTAATACATGTAGATTTTTGTATGTGGTCATATATAGTAGTTTTGATACAGGTGTTTCATTACTATCTTTTAATAAATACATACAATTATTGTCTAATTAATTATGTTGTATCTTGCGTATTATATTATATACACAATACAAGTACTAATGTAAGTAAATAACAACTAACATTTAAAATACTACATTATTTTTAAATTTGGAAGAAAAAACAAATATAACAACATTTTAACGCGCAGCTGACACAAATTACATATAACGTATAAAAACACTATTTCACATAAATGACATAAAAAGGTGTCACTAAGCCTTTACCTCAGCATTATTTCGAGGCGGATTATGTCATATTTGAACCGCGGTGAAAAATTTCCTACTTAGGCCACATTCATGAGGAAGAATAAACCACAGCTATCTACATTAGTAGATAACGTAAGAATTAGAGACAGCCCTTTTATATACAAAAGTATCATTCATTATCAGTATCATTAAGGTCCTGTCGAAGCGTCTGTTTTAATTAGTATTTTCCATATCACCAAAATTGCAGTTTTGGCAGCAAACAAAACTAGCGAAAATGTGTATCCTGAACCAAACGGATCTTCACGTCAAGTCTGAAACTTGTATTGTAAGAAGTGTTGCCAGGTCCGTATGTTTTAAATCGGGACACGAGGCCAAAAATCAGGATTTGAGGTTGCAGATCGGGACAGGTAATAATAAAAATGTGGTGTGACGCTGACGACGTGCCATTTTGAATTTGACAGTGATGTAATTAGTAGAAGTTATGTAGCGTAAATATATATTTTTTTAAATGAAATATCAGATTTTCCTAGTTAATAAATCGGGACATCGTGATCGGGACGCATCTCGAACCCCTGAAATCGGGACGTCCCTTGCAAGTCGGGACACCTGGCAACACTAATTGTAAGATCCCTGGCTGATCCCATGTAGATGTTGTGGAGTATTACTCTCATCTTAGTTATGCTTAACACAAGCTCAGTTATGGACTAAATTTTTGGATAAAATTACGTACTTTTACTATTACGCATGTGTGAAATTTTCAAAATAAATACAAATAATCGTTAAGGTAATTTTCGTGTCGTTATAAATGACGCAACGCTGATATTTGCGGGCGAGCGTAAAGCGCGCTCGAGGTCAAAGCTCCTCATACATTGTAGGTAATACCAATTTGTAATTAGCATTGCACAATTAACCTGTTCTGTTGCTACTATAAGTAAGCACTCGACAATCGATTGAAATAAATCAGACATATAAATAAATTGTATCATGCAATATATCTTTTTCTCAGGTCACCATCGTCTGGCATTTTGCATGCCCGCAGTCCTTAAAAAGAATCAGAACAAGCCATAGTTGAATAATATCTTAGTTTTCTATAATTAAAAACAAGCATGGTGTTATTTGTAACATAAGCAAAATTTTCATGTTTCTGTTTTCGATGATGATTGATGATACTTAGTTAAAAAAAATAATATCCACTGACATTCACACAGCGCTTCTATATTATATATCTTCCATTATTCGGCAGTTGGAGCGACGCGTTTTTCGTACTAATGTCATATTTGAAATTGTTTTTTTTTCTTATTTCTTTGAGTTCGCCAAGCAAGAAACTTTTAACTATTTTTATAACATACAAAAGATCACATCATGGAAAACATTATTAATGCACGTAATGTACATAACAGGATTGCAATCAATGAAGGTATGGCTTAGATTTAAAAGTAATTTATAACGCTATAGAACGCTTCATAAAGTAAAATAGGTTAAATTAAAATAATTAAATATACTGAGTTATACTTATTGCATATAATATTTAGTTAGGATTCTATCTTACATGCTACTTAATTTCTTACAAATATTTATTAATTCATGTTATTATAATAATTTAAAACGATTAGTTGAAAGAAACTTAATATCATTATTCAAAAATGAAAAGTAGTGTCACGAAGAGGGGCCGGCTTACCATCCCTAAAGAATGCAAACAATGTGTAAAAAGCCTATGGTTTTTATGTTTTTATGTTTCTTTTTAATATTCTGATTTCTCCTTATAAGGAGAAATCAGAGAGGTCAAGGAGCTGTGTATGTTTATAATAAGTTATGCTGCTTAAACTTACAAAAAAGGAGCACGTATGAAGCCAGATTGGAATCGATAAATTAAATGGATTATTCGGAATGTTATAAAAATTTAACAGCACAACATGCCGTTACCTATATTGTATGTCACTTGAGATTATTATTGTTCGATATGACACTGTTCCAGATTGCGCAGTTCCAGTGCACAGCGCAAAAAGTGGTATCGTAACTGAGCCGAACTACGCGGCGCGCATAGCAGCCAGTATTGTAACAATCAGAAAACGGCCGCTTGTATTTTGAAACATTTTTAGTAACCGCCTATACAATGTAATTCCACAGGACAAAACGAGTCATCGACAATACAATGGATACACAGCTTAGTAATAACAAAAGTAGGTTGCACAGACTCTGGGTGTGCTCCACATCGACCGCATCTTGACTGTCCAAACAGAGGTCAAGATCAAACCCGTTTATAACGTTTACGTCTTCAAACCTATAGCCCAATTTCAAACTTGAAAATTGACCTTAAAATGTTTGTAAAGAAATTTATTTGACAATTGAGTAATAGGTGTCACCCAAAATGCTACGAATACGTAATACGAGTTTCTATAAAATGTCTTAACTGTGCGCTTCATTTAGCACATAGGTTGTGAACATATTTAATATAGCTGTAATTTACATCTTCTTTTGGCTTAGAATATACTATATGATACGAGAGTCGTATACGAATGTAGTGACTCGACGACCTCATCGTTCGCTGGTGGTATTAGCTTTATGCTATCTAATATTTATAACCTTCGGGTGCAGTCAGTCTATGTCAGGCGAGCTGATGGTGTGGCTCACCTCGGTCCCGTGCTCCGGGGAAGTCTCTGGTATTCGCCTCTTCTTGTCTTGGTCGAGGAGTATAACCCATGAGGACAGATTCCCACCACCCGCTTGTCTTCATTGGTCGTTGGGAGTAAGTCACTAGAGCGTTATATATGCTTAAGTGTCTAATGGCTTAATAATGAAGAATTTAACGATGGTGATATCGGTGCCGTACCTCTCGAGACCCCTAAATGTGTGCGCCCCTGTTGCCCCCTGTCGCCCAGTGGGTCAACAGGGGCGCCTGCAGTGGTAGGCGACCATAAGCGAGCCCATGTACCGCCTGTTGTTATTATACTTTGAGGCTAGTTTAATGGCAGGCGTCCGTAGATTCTCCCATATCCCAGATCCACCTGAATACTTCACACCTGGCGGCGGTCATCATCGAGTGTATAATGTTGTGCGTTCTGTAATGGCATCCGAAAAAGGGCCTTTGTGCTGTTGGTTTCAGTCCCACATTATTTGGCCCGTGAATCTGAGAATATATATATAAGTATATTTTTTTGAAACTTTTCATATCTTAACTGAAAAGATGTAGTTTATTTCATTCTTGATACTTTAAAAGTAAAGCAAACATAATTTTTACATTTTATTTGATAGGCCTTTATCGAAATTTTTTATATTCATTTTGAACTAGCTCGTTTCATTTGATACAAATGCCAGCATAATGTAATGCCAGAATAAAGTGTGGTGCATTTCCGTGTCCTCAGTCTGACAGATCAATACAAGTTTATTGTGAAGTAATCTTCAATTTACGACCAGTTCATTGCCAGACAATTTTGCCCGCGAAAACTGGTTGGATGCATGCGATAATCCCCGCTCTAGCTAAACGTGGTTCAACAATATTGTACTTACAAAAGTATGTTTTTAGGATGTGTAACTTATTTACGACTGTTTATTAAATACAGACTTAAAATATTTCAGTTTTTTAAAATATAGTTTGCAAATAATAATTTTTAATAGAAATTAACATTACTAATACTATGTTAAAAAGCAACATAATTATAATAATTGCATTTAACCGTCTATTTTTAGTAATAATTCCTCTGCGGACGACACGAGGCCTATATTCACGTTTTTTTTAATGAACGGCCTCTGCATTTGCATGTAGATCAATAGGTAACCTATTTTTAATAGTGAATCGCTCTTGCAAATAAATACGTAAAATGTCACTATGCATAGAAAGGAGTCTTACATTAACGTTCACTTTAAGGTAATCCGTGCTATTGGAACTCGATCTAAGTTCAAAAAGTCAAAGTCAAATTGTAGAGCGTGCTTAGAAGTGTTATTAAACCACGTTTTTAGGATTGTTATAATAGCAAATCAAAATAAATAATTTAATTTTTAATAAATAATTTATATTTGATTCGCTATTATAACAATACTAAAAACGTGGTTTAATAACACTTTTTTGATTAAGTTAAAGGGGTTTAAGTTCCACAACTTGGTCGTACAAATGAAGAATGTGGATTCGAAACGCTTGATAAGATACTTGGAATGTCTACCGCGAGCGAGCTTTTCCGAATGTTCACATATTTTTATTTGCACCTGCATCTTTGTGGTATGCGTTTTTTCAGTTGTGTATTGTAACTACTTTAATTGAATAAAACATTTCGAAATATTTACGTTACAAATTTCTTGTGGTGAACTATCAGATAGTCAAACAAGCGGTCAAGATGGCTCAACAATATCATTTTTCAACTTATTTTGATTATTTAGATGTTTGTCTAAAATACTTATCACAGAGTTGCATGAAGACCGCATTTGTTTGATTAGCTAGTATCATAACTGATGTTAAAGATTTTCTTTTTTTTGTTTCTATTTCTATCAGAACTATAGCATCTCATTCCTAGGAATTATATAAGTTGGGTTTAGGTTAGGTTTATTTATTAAATTGATTTATGTACCCATATTTTATATATTCAAACGTAAGGTAAACTTTCCCTTCTTTAAATTACCGTTTCACTACGAGTATTCCTTGATATTATTATCAGTTGTAAAAGCAAGCGAATCCGAAAGATGTGCTAAAGATAATTGATATAATTGCTCGACTACATAATAAATTTACTTGATACCGTGTGCCATTCTCTACTTATAAAACAGGATGGTATTCCAATATGAGATTCCTTCACGGGCAGTGCTCACATTCAGAGTTATGTCAGCATGATCCACAATACATAATAAGTATGATAGTTAGCTCACTTAACATCATCGACCCGCTGTCAATATCACATCGAATCTTAAAAATAATAATACATTTTATAAAAGTAAATTATTCAAATGTTTAGTTACGTGCAATAAAAGCTTTTACACAATGTTGGAATCATCTTAATAACATTTTCCGATAGCAAATAAGTTCATTCGAGGGCTCCGCACTTGTCAGAATGGAGAAGGCTGATGATGGAGGGAGTATTGGGACCATATCTTGGACGACCGTGGTACAGGATGAAGACCGGTAGAAGTCTCTCGTTTCAGAAACCTACTTTGGGTCGCTGAACCATTAAAGTTAGTTAGTTAGTTACTAATTTTAGACTATTTTCTTGTCGTGATAAGTGTACAACCAAATATTTTGACATCAATAAATCTAATATGAATATGGATACATATGAAGTTCATCTGATAGTTAGGAGATCCTGTATAACATTTATTTTAAAATATATACTTATACTTGAACTTGTAAGACTAAGCTATTTGGTAACAATTTTAAGCACATCTCGACATTTAACTCAGAAGCCAGGCATGAAAGAAGAAAGAAAAAAACTTTATTTGACAATTAAAGAAAACACTACATCTACCGAAATTAGATACAACTTATTATATAAAGGACAACGTTACAAAAGAAGTGAAATAGCAAGGAACGGAAAAGTTATGTATGAGAATTATGAGTTAGGTATTTTCATTACAGGTGTAAGGATTGGAGTAATCAATGAGTTGTAACCAATTTAGGCCTAACGTAATAAACCGCGAACTGGCGGAATGACAATGACATCAAAATGAAATAACAGTGACCTATCGCCTTTCACGCGGTGCATGTGCGCGGGAGTGGTTTACCCAATACCAAATTATTATGGCGTTAACAATTATGTTGTGAGGCAGCCATAAACCATAAGGCTGGTTTAATCGATCAGATTACACACACAAACTTGCGTTACATAAATTGTACAGACCTACAAATGTGTTTTGCAACGGAACCAAGAATAGTAATTTGGTACTACTTACAGTTGGTTACCAATATAAATAATAAATCCTGGATATCCCACATCAAAATCCCCGTGACGTGAAATTGTTTCTCCTCCGAGCCGTCAGGCTCTAAATCAGTCCTAATCAAAGATTTAAAATTCTTCAATTGTGAAACGTAAATTTTAATGTTTCTTTAGGGAAAATATTAAAATATACAAAATTTCATATTCATTATTGATGTTTGTCTAGGCAGTGTTACCTAGTTCAGGTTTTTTTAAAACTGCAAATAAATATTTGAAAAAGCTCTCGTGGTACCTAATTTTGTTTTTATGTCCCAATTGAAAATAGCTTATCATGCCAGGTAACTAGGTATGTTAACGTTATTGAATCGATCAGTGTTATTACTTCCTCTGGCTTAAAGGAAATATAAAAATGACCTCGAATTTATTGCCACGTTCAATTTAGATTGTTATATGACGCTAAAAGTATAATATACATTGTGACTCAGTGTCAAATCGTATATTTTTCAAACGTGTGCGCCATTACTTTTTGTTTCGATACTTTGTGAGTATAAAATAAAACATATTATCAAATTTTTGTGTTCATCACATGGTAAAAGCCTAAATTATAAAACGATTTTGTTATTAAATATATATGGTTTTAATAACTCTTGAAACCCGCTACGATAACGAGAATCATCATAAAGGTCATCATAAAAAACATCATTGTGGTTGAATCATCGAAGCAGATTTATAAGCGCTAAGTACTAATAATGCTTGAACCCATACTTCCTCACTTAGCTTATCCAGCTGAATATCGAACATAATTCTTGTGGACCAGCGCAGTGGCTTATAATTGAGGTAAACTGAGGTTCCTTTGACATTTCTGTAATATTTTATTGCATGACAATGAATACTTAAAATTGCATTCCTTATTCTCGTTTTAAAGAAAATCAATAAGTTTATTGCTTTGTGTGTTTGATCTAATTACCATCTAGCGACTTTATCAGAACATTTTTACGTAAACTAGGTACTACTTCAAATAAGAGAGCGGTGTGTGTTTTGTGTATGTATGGTTTTCTGGAGATACATAATTTCAATAAAACCTCATTAATACTACCAATACACGTCATATAAACATTGTAGCTAAACCTAGGCTAAAACTATGTTTAGCAATGTCAACACGGCAAGGACATGATAAGTTCATCCTGCCTTAGCAGAAACTTGAATTTTGGACAAATGCACTGCCAACCTCATCGCATCGTTTATTTACTATGATATATTCAAATGAGTGTTGTGTTCATCTATAATAGGTTGATACATGTGTAACATAATCATGTACGTGGGCCTGCGGATTTATTTATTTTTTATTCAAAACCAGTCTCAACAAGTTGTAAAGGATTCATTACTGAGATATATGCATTTATGCATTGTAACTATTTTTTACAGTTTAAGATGTAAGTATTAGATAGTATTTTATAATTGCGAGTTTTAGCTAAATATTAGTTCATTAATTCCATCATGCTGGTAATTTAGAGAATACTTATTGATGAACTGGTATCGATAGTTTAGTATGTGAAAAAATAAATTTGATATTATCGTTCATTTTTGTTTTGATCGATTTTCAGATAAGTGTGACAACATATTATAGTATAAAAACATTCTGTATTGATACTGACATACAGCAGGGTGCACTATTGACTCTACTATATAAAGCTTTATAAGTTGACGTTGGTATGTTAACAGTAGGCTCTAATAATTATTATCAATATTTAAACACATTTTTTCACAAAACGAAACGACTATAATATTTTACGAAATATGTCCAATATTGTATTATTGTACAGTCATATTCACAATCTTTCTTTTTTTATTTTATCATAAATCAATCAAACTTTTATGACTATTCAAAAGTATGGGGCATAAATAATTTTAGGCGTCGTTTTCGTAACGGAACATTAGAATGAATGAATGAATTGAAATTTATTGTTGACGTGAGATATCTTTGTATTCGATTAACTATACCAAGAACAATGCTTTGAAAAATCTTAACAATCTTCTAATATTGGCGATAGGATCTCAACCTTCACGAGTTATTTAGGCGAGAGTATTAAAGTTTTCAACAATAAATGTCCGATTGGGTCAGTACGACGTTGGAGGCCTTTATCTACTGTAATAGTTCAATAGTCTCAAACAATGGTTTGCAATCGCATCTTTATATGCTTGATAACAAATGTATGTTTGAGATTCAAAGAATTTACCGTTTGTTTTAATGGGTTGTTTCATCAGTTGACCACATCCTGAATAATTAAATATCTACAGACATTCACCGACAGTCATCTAGCCCAAGTTAAGCATGAAGCCTGTTTTTATGGTACCAAACAACGGATAAACTACTAATATTTTTTATTTTGTAAATACATACATCATCATCATCATTACAGCCTAATTATGTCCACTGCTGACGAAGGCCTCCCTAATGATTTCCACGCGGACCGATCCCTTGCAGTTGAGATCCATCTGCTACCCGCCACTTAACAGATCAAATACATTATTAATAATTAGCCGTGTGGTGACGGCAGAGTAGAATACGATTGTCACCACCCTACTCTTTCTAGGGTGTCGTAGAAGGCGACAGAGGGAAAATTTCCACCAAGTGATGGGCAGCAGCATCACTTAGGTACTGGCGTATCTCTGCGCTCACCAACCGCCTGCCAGCGTGGTGAGTATAGCATTTACCCCTATGAAGACGCAGTTAAGAATTGGCCCTAGTCCCGGCGGCCCGCTATTCCGGCTACGGTAGCGGCCACGGTAACGGCGGGGCAAGGGGTGCTAAGAAATATACATATTTTACATAGAAAACACCAGACATTACAAACGACATATTCATGCACACTTCACCAAATGGGTTCATAATACCGCGAGTTTAACCGCACAAGGAGCCTTATTGAACTGGCGATAGATACGCGATTTTTTTTTTGGGAATAACGTTTTTTGACTTATCAGCTGACGCGCCATCTTTGCAGTTTTTGAAGCCCTCACATTCTATTCGAAAAATCTAAACACCTTATGAAGGTTACATATTATTCTATGTAATATTTTTACAATTGCAACATTTAAGGTATGACTATGGTGAAAGTAATCAATGGATGAGGACTGAAGTCTTTAGGCAAATCTTAATCAGCAGTGTACTACTAAAGGTTGTAATGATGAAAGATCTTTATGATGACGATGACATTACCTAGAGCTACTACGAGTGCCTATTGACTACAAACCTAGCCCGAATATATTAATGATACAAAAAATGCAATTTAAAACGTCATTAGTTTCCAAGATTTTAATTAAACATTAAATACGTAGAGACAAAACATTGAAACTAATCGCTAATGTTGAAAAAAATCTATTCATCCCCAGAAGCAGGACATTATTAGCACATAATGTTATTATAAACATTGTGAATGTTGTCGACAATAGCAGCAACCTTACAAGGACAATGTCAATAGTGCACTTGGTAAGTGGGTGCGTAGTAGCATGAACCTATTATTAAATAGGCACAACCATTGCAGTATTTGTCAAAGCTTTAGTACTATGATTGTGCTTACAGTAAGTTTTAACGATTGAATCGCAGCGACAGACTTATGAATTTCTAGGTTTTTATAAAATACAGTAAAGCATCGTGAAGCTTATTCGCTTGGACGGATATTGCGGATACATATAATAATTATTACAGTCAATATATCACTGCTGAGGAAGGCCTCCCTTATGATTTCATGGAGATATGCTCAAGAAAATGAAATGTTAAATTCTCTGTAGATACGAATACGCTCCTGTAACGCTACCTATTATATGAGAATAAAGATGTTAGTTTCTTTATACCCAAGAGTCAGACTTTCACAACTTTATTCACGAAGTCATTTCTAAACTGAATTAAATATATACGACTCGGCAACCTGTTTCGGGGGGTAGATGAAAAAAGCAATAAAATTAGGTAATAGACAACGTGAGTTTCTATTTAAATTACCTAAAGGTGGCAACTATACTGTGATACTAGTCTGGGGGCAACTGTTATCCTTTATGTTACAGTTGGCATTTCATCAAGGTTAGGTTGTACGGTACCTAAAAATTCTTGTTTTACATTTCTAAAGGAAATTTGGGAAATTGCGAAATATAGAGGTCATACCGACTTCTTCTCTATAGATCATTATAATATGTTTTTGTTGAGAAGGAATGAAAAATTGACCTCGCACTGACCAGGCAGGGTCAACGCGATATTTAAAGATGTTCTTTTACTCGCTTCTATGATGTTGGAACGGGCGACCGCCGGTGGTCACGCGAATTGTATCCAATACTTTTGCGTGATCGGAGATATTTATAATATAAAGAATCGTTAAGCAATAAAACTAGACACGATTAGCACAGTTCATAAATATGGAACGAAATGAGTTTTCTCACCAAAGTAAGAGGAAATGTTACACCGTGGCACAATACTTGGATTCTAATAACATTAATTCAGATGAATTAGTTGTTACTAACAAGGATTGGATTAGTGATTTGAGGAATTGATAAGTATATATAATCATAACATCTGAAGAATTATTTATAAAATTCAAAAGTGTTTGCCAAATTTTGATTCAGAAGTCATTGTCTGTAGCATACAATGCACAGTTTATATCTTAATGCCTAATTTAAAACAGAATGTGAGATAAGAATAAAAGCTCAAAATATTGTGTAATGGTTTATATTCAAGGCTGGTGGATTCGTAAAAGATTTGAGACAATGCCCAGGTTTTTATACATCAATCAAGTGATAAGTCGCTGCTAGATACAGGACTTGCCCATAGCAATCATGGAAGATTGGTTGGTGGACCAAATCGCGAACATGCGGACAAGTATGTGCTAACAACTACCATCTTAACTCCTAAGGATTACTCAATGTTGGGAGGGCTGAGGTTAATCCGCACGCAAATGTGCTTTTGAATTTCAAATATATGTACGTTATCCGTCGCTCTTACGTGAATGAAAACATCGTGAGGAAACCTGCGCACGCCTGCAAGAAATTTAATGTTGTGCGTGAAGTCGTCTATTCGCACTGGGCCCGAGACGCTAAGGCCTCTACACTCTATACGGGTAGGCTCGTGCCCCTCGGTGGGGAGTATACTAGGTTGATAATGATGAGGGCCCACATAGTGAACTTACCAAGGGATAGCAGATTTTCTGCGGGGCGAATACTTATAACGCGGGTATACGCGGGGAAAGCTAGTAAATTTAAATATACACAGCACAATGCCATATAGCCCCAATTTGAACGAGGGGTTGGTAGTTTGGATACTAACAACGGAAAAACGGTTTGGAAGACAACATAGAAAACCCAAACTAATACAAACAGACATGCTCATGCTACATGTTGTAATGCCGGGTTCGACCCCGCAACCCTTGGTGTAGTAGTATACGTCTGACCTTTTAACCTTTCACAAACTAGTTGAAAAATGGCAAGTAGTCAATAAATAGCATGTCGTTCATTACAAAGACAGACAGCTCACAAACTCCTGATGTATCAAAAATTGCAGAAATCCTTTTTAATGTTACGAAGTGACAGTAACGGTCAGGACGCTCACCTGGTGGTAAGTGATACGCCTGACATTACAGAGCGGTATTGAAGGAGACTAACTACTGATCTATTTCCATCAATGCGACTGCGTCCGTCACCCGAACAACAGATGTTAGGTCTCCTAACACCGGCAATTTTCACTAATCATCTTGATTTTAAAAGCATTTCGAAATAATAATGCTCGACGAATGTCAATAGGTTCCGTCACGTTACAATTATAAAAATAAAATCGGTATACAGTTTCAGGTCAATGTCGGAAACTAGATCAAGTTCCAACGAAAATACTGTAGATATATATAAAATGATTGAAGAAAGACAACCGATTCGTTTCATCGATTCACGGGTATAATTGTTTTTAAAACTTTTTTGTTGGAAGACCTGTTTAATCTTACTTCCTAGTGATTCTTATTATTGCAATCAAGCCTGATACTATAACGCACCATTCTAAAAATCTAAGCAGTTTGTATCAGAATACCAAATTATATTCGGCATGCTAGGTGGGAGACTGATGAGTCGTCAGGTAAGTACCACAGAGCCAGACAAGAATATTTTGCACATTTGTGTATCGGGATGAGGCACTGTCACTAGTCATTACCGGGCATAAGAGACCTAACATCTGTTGTCTCGGATGACGGGCGCGGTGACGCATTGATGGAGAATAATAATATCAATCAGTTGTTGGTCTCTATCCCGCCCTGACATGGTCAGACGTGTCACTTAACATCAGGTGAGTCCTAACCGTCTTTTTTAAATAAAAATGGTATTCGGTTTTTTTTTTTAATTTATTTTTGACAAATGGTTATATGTGTAATATTTTATGTTCATGCTTTTAGTCAATAAATGTTGTTTTTCTTTCTATTGTGTCATAGTATCTACTACATCCTATCATCAAGCCAAAAAATACGCAGGGATCAGAACAGACAGACAGACAAAAAATAAAAAATGGTATTTAGCATATTGTACTGTATATATTTTTATATGCATGAAAAACAAAAAGTTATTTAATATTACTTTATATTACAGCATCACGTAATTTCATATAAGTAACTGATACTAATTATATATCAGACCACTCGACATACAAAAGCACTATCGCACCAACATAAAGAAAGAATGGCTTTACAACCATCTGCTGTCGGGGAAAAAAAAATTATTTATTATTTCTAAGATCAATCAATCGAGCGGATGCTAGGTAGTTTATCATCGTTTCAGGCACATGAATCTCCATATTATCCTAACATCTACCCACCTGTCAACAGTAAATCCTCGTAGTTTACCTTTTAATCAAATATTCTGAAACCCATGTTGGTGATGTCGAGACGTATTCGATTTTAGAAATCAATTAGTTGAAATGTCGGCTCTTTCAACCAAGTTTTCCGGGTTTGATCCCCGGGCAGTACAAATATTTGTGGGATTAAACATATCTGTTATATTGGTCAGGGTGTTTTCTATGTATACTAATGTATATATAACAAAAAATGAACTTTAAGTATGTTTATCCGTTTTTAGTATCCACATTACAGGCTTAATGCTTTAGTTTGAGACAGATGACTGTGTGAATGGTGCATATTATATATTTTTTATCTCGACCTTCATTATTTTATCCTGAGTCTGAATCAACTACGAGTTTTGGCGTAAAGGCATCTTTACTCACTGATAAATACTTACTTGTAATATGTTCGGGTGATAAGAATCCCAATCCGTACCCAAGCGAATCTCACAATACCAAGTCGCACACTAGTATAATTTACTTTAGCTCTATTAGCAGACATCTGTGTTGTTGACGTCAATTGGTAAAAGTTTTCTAATCTGAAGTCTGAAGGTCGCTTTTGAAACATAATCCCCGCGAGCGCTCGAAATGAGTTTGAACTTGTATTCGTCTTGTATCGCGTGCGTATGAAAAATGTTGTCTCTGAGCTCGATCGGTGCTTCTATTCAACAAAGGTCTCGACAATACAAACAAATTGCAAGCAAATGAACGGTTAGGAAATATTTTTCAGGCTAAATTATAACTATTGATTTGCTTGTATTGAGTCGATGATCATGCATGTCTTTACAGGTGTGTATGGTCGTTTGGACAATGGCGAAAACAAAATATAAACAGTAGTTTCTGTAACATGTATAATCGTGAAATAGTTAAATTAAGGAGTGAATTAGAATTTGATAAACATAAATATTGAAGCTCTTTTCATATAGTGTGGTAAGTTTCTTACTTAGACTCACAAAACCTAGTTAAGCTTTTGTGAGTCGTCCATACCCAATTATAGGTCGAACAAACAATAAGTAATTATGTTAATTGCAACCAAGAGTTTTTTATAACTAATGATTTTAAACAAGGTAAAGTTTAAGTTATCGAGTATATTTTTTTACGAAATGCGAATGCCTTTAAAGCTTTTAATTTATAATGAAAAAAACGTAAAAAAAAAGGACTTACAATTTATGGTACATCATGAAAATCTTTTATTGCCTTCCAAACCATAATAAGAAATGTATAAGAAAGAAAAGTCTGTACGTATTTATATTTTTTTACTCCTGAGAGAACATTAACTAGTATAATATATAATAATGACCTTTCAAACAAAAAAAAACTAAATCAAATGGTTCCACTCGTTCGAGAGTTATGGTGCCACAGACAGACATACAGCTCACACACAGACACACAAACAGTCAAACTTATAAACCCTCTTTTTGCGTCGGGGTTAAAAAATATACTCCACTGATATAATTACACTGTCATGTAACTCATGAAAATTTTTTAGTATCTGAAAAAATTAACGCGAATGTTTGACAGAGTATTAATTCGCACAGCATCGCAGAAATAAATAACTTTACTTGATAAAATATGTAGCAGCATTTTGCACATAATACGAAGTTATATACACGCAAGGCGGATGCGGACCGCCCATAGGAATATCGTGAAGATGAATCTGGCAAATCAATGTTCTGTGGGAAGCGCAATTAAGGTATAATATTATTGCTGGAATTTCCTTGCATATGAGGGCACTCAGAAAGTTATGCAACTAAACAAGTTTTCTTTGATGTATAGACACTAGTTTTTTTATATTATAATATAATCCAAGTAAAATTTACTATTTTCACATATATGTGTAGGTACTTTATATCCAACAACATTGTAATTTTAACAACAAAATGTGTGTTTAGCACCTGTTTTAGTAAAATAAGCGATTGTCATTAGTTCTAAAGTAATCTTTGTTTGTAGAGGAAGAAATTTCTCTGTAACGAGACCGTTGCATCGATTCGGGTTTAGGTCTCATTGCTCATATGCCGGTTAATTGGATAATTAATAGTTATTCGCTAAGAACTCTTTAATCTGTTTTCTGTTATAGGTTTGTTTTAAATAGAAAACCTGTGTTTCACCTGTACAGGCTCATATTATAATAAGCAAGACGTGCATACATTAGAGAAGGTTTATTCTCGTGGTTAAGTTTTGGCCTCAGTCTGCCTGTTGGTAAGCGATGACGAGGCTATGATGGTACACGTTTACCCGAAAATGCCTATTTTGTATTTGACAAATTCGTGAAATATCAGGCTGTTAAACATTCATTAATATCATTTATGTCATGTTAGATTCACGCCTAGCTGTTTGTATGGCAATAAACATGAAACATTCCTTGTTTGTACCGTTACAAACATCAACTACTTTTGTCATACGTTATTTATAAATTGCTTAATCTCGTTATTAGTCATTTTCCTTGTTTGATCAGGGGTATTTTTACCCGAGAATACATACAGCCTTATCCTGTCAAATAAATACAAAATGGCGATACGTAACAAACGTCTGGGGCACACCCAGCCGGGCGTGCTCTAGTCAACAATATTAATGTCGAAACACCTTTCGTCGGACGCAATTTGAGAAATTATGCCAAACATCGTTTCGACGTGGACTCGACGAGCTACTTAAACTCCAAAATATTATGCATTAATATTTTGGTCTTTTATGAATATAGTACTTTCGAAGACGTGTGGTAAAAAAAAATTTTTCTACCCTTTTTCCCTACGAGAGCAACATTTCAAGCTACTGTAACTACTGCTGCCTCAACTCTGGCAAGCGTGAGATGTAGGGAGACCCTCAGAAAATATAAATACTATTAGTAATCTATTGAGCAAAAATTAGAACTGAAATGATGAAATAACTAATTTCAATACAAATAGTCTCATTAAGTAAAGAGATGAAATAAAACAAAATTAAGAGAAATTCATGCATATGGTAAGTTAGATTTTAGTATATAGACAGACACGTCAAACTTATAAACCCTTTTTGCGTCGAGGGTTAATTACTAAAACATGTGCGAAGGGGGCTAGTTATTGACGGATATTCTTATAAGGCAATTATCGTACAATTGATATGTTAATATTACATACCTTCATAAGCCTTTGATGATACAGAAAGTAAACTTAAATAGAAACAAGGCTGATCACAAGCACGATTAAGTTTGAACGCAAGTAATTTGTTTGCTGGTGAAGCCAGTTATGCAAGGTACTGTACTATACGTTGTATCGGATATTGTGTTCTGCAAGTCATCCAGTAAATTGATAATATAATTTTTCTCGTTTTAAATATTTTGGACGCGTTTAATAAAAGTGCAGGACAATATTTTGCTCTACATATTATAAAAAGTAAACAATCTCAAATGATCCTCCATAGCCATGATGATAAGCGCAGCGTAGCACATCCCCCAGCAAGATAGACGGATGACCTGATTAAAGTAGCCGGAAAGCGCTGGATGCATCACCTCAGATCTGTACATATGGGAAATTGGAGGAGGCCTATGTCCAGCAGTGACGTCAAAAGGCTGAAATTATGATAATGAGCTATGATGTGCGATGTGTGTCCATGAAGTGGATCATTATAGGCTGATGATACAATAAACACCCGATATTAAGTGAGGCGGGATCTGAGTATACTCTACATGCTAAATTTGATAGAACAAGTGTAACGATAACTCGGTGGTTTACTGTGTTCATCTGCATGGTCTATGAGGTTCTTGAAGGTAGCTAACTAAATAGCTGTATCCATGCCCTGGATGTTACTAACTGTTCACTCGATGAAGAAGAACTACTGATGTTAAGTCGCTACTGTCGCCTTAGTTCTTTTATGGGTGTCCTTACGTATCTTATAATGTAGGAAAACAACGCATTCAGGTATAATCCTAAACATATAAAATCTATATTTTGTGCATAATAAGTTTGTGAGTATAATGTTGCCTAAGTTAAAATCTTAAATTAATAAACAAATACATATTTTAAACAATTTTGTACATGTAGGTACATTTCCTTATTTTACTTAAAGGGAAAGTTGACTGTTCATCGTTATCTAAGCATAAATACTTAAGCCCTTTTTATAGTAAAAGTTTTTGCTTTGTCATGTCTTAATTCATAGACTGCAATTTTAGAGATACTTTTCAATTATAAGAACTACCTTTTAGAAATGTTTCTTAGCATAAATAAATAAAATAAGACCCTTTCGTACAAAACAATATCCTGATGAACCTATGAATGAATGAACCTATATAAAATATTGGGCACTATTGTTTTGGTTCTATAACAATTAGGTCAGGTTCACAACGTGGATTTTATAAAGTATTTCTTGTCGCAATTACCTAAACTTCATTATTTAGTTACAAATCATTTTTGACAGCTCAACAATGGTTTTCGCGCGACTATGTAACTGCACCGTAACAATGTAACTCGCGGTATTTCAATCACTTACAATTACCTACCATTCATGTTGTTATAACTATCAACTTATTTGTATGGGAAGGAAACTCACACTAATATACATTTGTGTGCAACATGCATTTTTTAATCTAATTTTAGTCAGGAAACTATCAATCAGTAACGAGTAATGAATGGTCACTTTAACTATAAATAACGATCGAATTTGGTTGGTTGACCGCACATCCGCTGTTGGGCTGGTGTTATATGGACCGGAATTTTAAAATATTTTTATAATATTCGCGGGTCACTAGAGCGTCATTAGGCTAACAACAGCCAATCTGACATGCTTCGGTTTCATAAGTTTTAATATTAAGTGCTAGTTAAAAGGTTTAGTCTAGCCCATTACGGTTAGCGAGTAGGTACTAGGAACCATCATCACACAACTTTTAGGATGTTCGCCATTACTAAAGTCAAATTCAAATTATTTTATTCTAATTCAGGGGTACAAAGACAATTTGAATGTTACATACATAAAAACATTCACAGACATCTCAAACAATTTGGTTTTTCACCACATGGTTTGTCAAAGATTAGTCCAGTTATATGATATGTGAATGTCAACTACATTAGGTTGTTGTTTAGTATTCGATCCAGTTTTGCTTTTTTTAGTTTGGTAAGTAAATGAATAAATATCCTGACATTCACACAGCGCCATCTAGCTGAAACTAAGCGTTGGCCTGTAATATTGATATTAACAAGCCGATAAACATACTTTTAAACTATTTTTGTCACATACATTATACATAGAAAACACCAAATCACAAACAGACATGTTAATGCACACACATTATTGTACTGCCCGGGATCGAACCGAACCTTGGTGTAATAGCCGAGTCTCAACCATTTTACCAATGATCTCAGAAAGATATTCCATGTTTTGAAAGGCACTTTAAATATTTGGTGCCGACCGCCATTTGGCAGTTGTTAGTAAAACAACGTTAGATGCCACAAGGTTTAGAACTCTGACACCAGGGTTAATCTGATTGTCCATCAATCGGATTATACCTAAGTGATAAGTGGAACAGGTATGGTACAGGTACATTGCCAATTGTAATAATAATAATGCGTTTATTTGTAAGACACAGGTAAGTAAAAATGTTTTACAGTTGGTAAGTGTCATATTAGAGGATGTAACACCATGTCTTGCCATTAACAGGCGTACAAAAAAATATTTAATTACAATTTTTAATACATATAAAATTTAATTGTGTTGGGATTTATTGTATTACATGTATGTACCACTAATGAATTAGGTAATAAATAAATATAAATAAATTTTTGGTGCATATTGTAATTCTTTAAACATCTTCATGCTATCAAAACTATTTCTTCCTAATTTTTCTTCAGAGTAGCCTCAAAATACTATAATAAAACAGTAAGAACCCAATCATAAACACGAGCATTGTTAAGCAATGTTGGACTTTATTTCAAATGACAATTATTTCAATGGTTCACATTTAAATGAGATAGCATCTATTTAGCACTAATTATGATAAATATTCATGGAAATCATTTGTTGCGGGGAATCTTGCGTACAAATGACTATTGCTTATTTACTTACGTTACAATTAGAGTGATCACGGTCATGTCTTGTTTGCATTAAGCTAAAATGTTTCATGTCTATAAATAGCATCTCATGTTGCGTATGGCTTAAGAAATCGTTGATACGTCTTGTGAAAACTTATCAACAAGGCAAAGTTTCTATGAGAAAACATGAATAGTACATATAATTAACTTAACTAACCATATCCTAATGAAGGGAACATTCAAAATAATATGGCGAACAACAACAAAGCAGTAACGGTATTCAAAAGGCGTATTGCGCAAAATCTTTTTTCACAATGTTAATTCAAGTTTCCTTGATAAGCTCACAAATCTCTCGTTATCGCTCCAATCACATTGTTTTTAGGGCACCGCGCCTCAATAGCGGCCGGTTTGGTGTTTCCGAACGGCTCAGTTTTACGTGTGTATCCAATAAAACTAATGTTAATCATCGATGCAAGTCGTCCTTGATGTTAATGTGAGCTAGTTCGGCCAGGCATTCGAGAGAATGACATCGGCAATCCATATGTGGCGCAAACGCTCCTGGAACGGCCCACTCATTGCTCGTTGTGTCCCAATGGACAAAGTGAACACATTACAACTATAATACATATGCAGGCTTCGCCTGTGTGTGATTACACAACCGAACTGCCCATAACTGCTCCATATACAAGTATTATGTATACGCGTACAAACTCAAAACGTAACTTTAAGAGATTTGATGAACAGTGTTGAAACAAGTGACATTATTCCAGTTCTAAATGGTTTATTTACAGCATGTATTGGCATATACTGACCTCATTGGAACAATGATATAAATATTTTTTCTTGGAAACCATGTTGTTGCTTGCGTAACGCGTAATTTACTAGTGAAGTAAACTCAAATATTTATGTATATAAGGGCTTGATTACCCTAACTCAATCCGTCTTTCAGTTAGTATTATTTTTATTGATTTACTTTCAATTTTCATAAAAATGTTTCATTCCTTATTCAATTCTAGGGCAACAGAAAAGTTGCTATAAAACACGGGAATAATTGTGCGTTGGACATTCATACTCGTTCATGCAATATCGACAACTATGTGTATTAATGAGGACATATAACATTCCCAATGAATATTTATAGTTTTTTAATTAGTGAATACAAGTCTTTAAGGATTGAAAAGTTAACATGCACATGTATAGAGCAGGGAGTTGCGAAACTTTAGGTTAAAATACTTGTAAGCAGTTATTTGAGGGTCCTTTACCCGTAGATCGTAGACTATCGATACACAATTTAACATATAACCCATACCAGAATATCTATATATCTGACTGTGACGGTTACCTAGATAACCAACGAAAACATTAATAATATTATAAAGCTGAAGGGTTTGTTTGTATGAACGCGCTAATCTACTGGTCCGATTTGAAAAAATATTTCGAGTTTCAGTTAGCTTTAGTTGATAGCTCTTTTTATCGAGGACAGTTATAGGCGTCATATATTTATCTTCGTTCTGTTTTCTTAGCGTGTAAGAAAAACAGGAACGAAGCAGGAAGGAAAATATTTCAAAATGAAGATATTTTTCTCGTACTGAGCTTCCATGCGTAAACGGTTAGTTTCGGTTTCAGTTCAGTGTATGGTGAAACCCAAAATGTTTTCAAGTTTCATTTTATAATTATAGCAGTTTCATATACATATACTTACAAAGGTGAAAGAGTGGTACTATTGGTTTCAAAGAAAAAGATTGTGACATGGGACGGACAGACATACAGACATGAGAATTTATAAGGGTTCCGTTTTTGTCATTTGGCTACGGATTAAAATTGTTCATGTTATGATAGTGATCTTTATTAATTGTATTCCCGCAGTGAATGTTATGGTACTATAATTTAAAACAACTTCAAAAACTTCATGTGGGTATTATGATACAATCATTTGATTCAATTTTCAAGTTCTTTACCTCTGTATCGTATTGAATTCATCACCAAGTTGCCATTGGAGACATTAATCTGAGGCAAATGATATAAGAATGTGTTGCGACGTGGACTCATGGACAGTGGCATGGGGCCTATTGACTCTGTGCAACAGTCCGTATTTGTTGCTTTGCATACACTTAATTTTCTTTACCAGAAAATACATTTTGTAACGCGCGTACCACTCCGCATTATTTATCAGTTGAAATGTTAGGTCAGATGTAAGTTAAGG
>PQWD01009921.1:0-18489 GCA_019425675.1 Leucinodes orbonalis | reverse complement strand
GAAAAATTATTAAAAAAAATAACAATGGCATGCAAATTTAACTAAAATAGATAAAATACATCAAATACTTATAACAAGAAACTGTCTTATCTTTAAGCATCACATCGGCTCATCATAGCATTTTTTAAGCATAACATCTTTTAATTATTATTACTATAAAGTGCAAGCGGTGTACAGAATGTTACCCGAGGGGGTAACCACAATCCCCTAAAACAGTATTGTTATAATGATACATCAGCATTTTTGTACCAGAAAAGACGAAGTTATATTATTGTCACACTGTTTAAGAGATGGCGGTAACGCCCCTGAACATAATACCATATTGTAATATTGGAACCTAAAGAAGGTAAAGATAAGATTATGAATAAACAATACGGCCCTTTTAATAATTTGGACAAAACTGTCGTCAATAGGTCAATATGTAGACGTGGAAGAGCATGTCAGCAAGAAAAACAAAGCGCGACAGGAAGGCGTGTGTGCCATGCAATCTGCCTATTATTTGTCAAAATTCTGGTGACATAGCGCCTTGACAGATTATTGTCAATTAATGACGGATCTATGTCCAATAACTACAATTTCAAAAGAACCACAGGCTCCGGAAATGCTAAGCTTTAAATGTCATAATAAACGGTTGATTGCTCAACTGAGTTTCATCGATCAGTTATAATTACTAACTTCCATAAATTTTGTCTACAACACCTAAGTTATGAAATAAATTACATAAAACTATATTATTGGTGTAAAATTACATATAACAATCATATTATTCTTTATGTAAGGAAATGAAATTTTTTTAATCATTTTAAAATGTCTAAATTATTATCGATGAGTAGGCTTCAAGGGCATGCTATCACCACCTATCGGTTTTATTGTAAACAATGCACGTTCATTCGTAGAAAAGACATGACCTAATTGTGTCCAGGCTTTTCTAATACAGAACAGACAGCCATACATGGTAGACACCAAAGAGTGTGAATGGACATGAAACCTCATTCTGTAGCGATATGATACAAAAGCGTTGAGCGTTTTTTATTACTATTCAATTGGCGTTAGTTTTACGATGTAACCGAGTTGTAAACATCATATTCATGATATAATAAATATTGATTGAGTTGGTTAAAAATCTTAAGTAGAACTAAATATTATTTTTCAAACGAAGATAATTTTTAAGGTTGATGAATAATTGTGTGCTCATTCTTCAGTAGTGTTATTTACATATACAAGACTAACTTAAAGAAGCATCTGATTCTAAGTATTGTTAACAAAGCAATTATTTCCCAAAAATCCGACATGTCGGCGTCGACATATTTTTTTAATTTAAACTAAAGCTTACCCAACGCTAAAAGTTTTTTATTTTACTTTCGTTTTGTCTAAGAATGGTTCGTCATTCCTTATCATATCATGCTTACAATATTGCTGTATGAAAACATATGTAATATGATGGGGGAAAATAAGTAAGGTTTTTGTAATGAATTATGTTAGCAATCAAGCAGACAGTTCTGCCGATGCCAAGTGACACATGTCACCAATAATAGACTAGCGATCCCAAAGAAGAGATCACAAGGCTGTGACATATGTAGTCGTAAATATATAAAGTAAGTAACAGTATATAATTAGTTAACATCGGTGGCTCATTGGTGTGGACTGTTTGTTACCTTCAGATCCGGAGGCTGCAGGTTAAAATCCCGCCACGTATTAATGTATTTTCGAATTTTTGGAATTATATGTACATTTACCGAAGGCTCTGAAAGCGAAGAAAAGGAAACCTGCGAACGCCTACGAAGACATTCAAAGGTTGTGCGTGAACTCCTGAATGAAGAATGACTGAAATGAAGTCATCCAATCCGCAATGCCGCATTGGGCCCGCACGTACGACTAAGGCGGGTAGGCTCGTGGCCCTCGATGAGGACGTATATGAGCTAATGATGATACAATTATTTCACTAACATGACAATTTTCAGTTCAGTTTTACTTATAACATAACTGTTGGGTCAAGGGAAATAGGTCAAATTTAAGTATCAACGCAAACGAAATTTCATACGGTACCTACATTGAGGGAGTTCTGTTAAATTGAGCTTGATAAATTTTGAAGGTGTCTTTTCGTCACAATACCTAATAGTAAACGTGAAAAATGGAGTGTCCGCATGGCTCTACATTCATTACGTTTCTTTTGTTGACGAAAGGGGTACATGGGTTGCTGGTATGTTCTAGATACCTTAATTAAATTTATGATAATTACGAAACGTTATGCAATATAAAACAATCAACTACATATGTATGTACACATTGCGTCAACTATGAACAGATGCAGACAGAGATTGAGCAAAAATAACAAAAATAATAGGTGAACCGCACGACAACCTCGGGTTCTAAAGACAAGTATCCGACAAGAAAGATCCTAATTGTGCCTTCTGAAGTACGGGGGAATCCAGAAAATATTGATTAACCCTTTCTTCGAAATAACGTGCCGTGAAAGGTCTTCACAGCTTCACCGGACTAGCGGCGAGCGCAGATGGCTCTCAGCCAAAAAAATAAGTACCCTTCCAATAACTGAATTTTAAAGAACTGATTTATTTTAAAAATTACAACTTAACGTGCGAGCAACTACGTTATCGAACTCTTATAAAACCCCTTTGATGTAAATCCATAAGGTTTCACTCGTTATAATGACTCATAAATTAGTTTCACTCGTTTTGAGTTGACTTATTTCGACTTCCATTTCCAATAATAATTTCAAACTTAAGGTTTTGAATTCAATTATCTGAATATTGAAAGAAAAAAAAATCATTTATTTAACCACAAAACTGTACAATGACATAACAAGGACAATTCAATAAAACAATTTTAAAAGAGAACTAAAAAAGAAAGAAGGTATATAACATGAATTAAAATTTATGGTGAAAAGGACAGGCCCTTTTCACCATAAATTTTTAGCTCCAATATTGGAAATATTTGGCAAGAATTTTGCCCCAAGAGTCTAAAATATGGTAACTCAAATATTGAACGACCTAGTTTAAGGCCTCAAAGTAAAGACCAAACACTAAAAGTTTCGTTGAATATAAATATGTTTACTGTTTAGTTTAAGCATTATTACCAGCTCATTTATTTATACTCCTTTTTCAGTTGTTGTTAAGTTCTCCAAAATAATAATATAATGGATTTGTTGTAAAAAGTCGTTACTTACATTTGCTTATTTAAGTACAGAATACAATTTTTTTAAAACAATGTTTAGAAAAAAGTACTTTATTTAGTAGTTTCGATATATGGTACTGAAATTGACATTGGATTGAGTTGTTGTGGTCAAATTTAAATAAATTCATGTAGTGAATAGCCAGCTATAAATGAATGGCAATATTTCTTCTTTGACCCAATGCTTATGTACTTGCGTCTATAAGTAGAGAGTCAACACACGTGTAGGGTAACGAATGTACCTGTCGACCCACCTATAAATATTGTGTCGAGTGATAGGTTGTTGATGTGGGTAACACATTATGGCGATTTGTAGTAGATTAATTTATAACGTGAAACTTAATATTTTACATTAACTTTTCTAACAATTGCTTCCAATGCTCCTAAATTACTTTACACAATTATAATATAATTTATATTTTAATTTGGGTTTTTAAATTTTAAACATAAATCGAAGGATTAAACTTTATATTCCCTTAGTAAATATAAAGTCTTACAAAATTTTAATTGTTTTTTTAAATTATAGTCCGCAGAATATTATAATTGCGAACAATATATTTTTAAATGAAGAAGTTACAATTTAAAATTAGTTCCTTCCTTACAAAGTATTGTGTTCATTGCTATACATTATTTATGCTAATACAGGTAACCATAAAGCTCATGAATGTTTAGAATTTATGGATGTGGGTGTGTTTTATCATTCATATGCTTAATTTTCTCCATTAAATTAACTTTTATTTATTATGCTACTCTTTTGTTACATAAACCATTATAATGATTGTTCACAAATATCTATATATCATCACAATGGCGGAATCATTGCAGTCTAGCTGGCAAATATCATCACCAAGAACTTTTACCAAAATCTATAGTTTTTCCATTTCTGTGGTAGCTACTCGTTTTCCCTTTACCACGTCTAATCCGAGGAACTTTATTGTTAATATTACTTGATGATGGACTCGATACTGAGTGAATGAGTTCTTTTTTTCAAACAAAATAAGTAAAATATATGGGAAATGTAACTGGGAATTTCCGGGTTAGTTTAAAAATGATAACAAGGCAAGGCAATTAACTTATTAATTATTTGAGGAGTTCACTCACATAAAGGTAACAGGCACAAGAAAGGTCGACTTAGTTTCAAAAGTTGCATACACAGCGAACCCCTGCGAAATATACGAGCCCATGTCTTGACAATAAGCGTATCGAATGACGGCTTGTTTCCATACAGACCTCTAAGTCCGAAAGAGGTAGTGTAACCAAAATGTATGTATAGGTACAGTTCATCATCATCATCATCATCAGCTCATTAAACGTCCCCACCGAGGGGCACGAGCCTACCCGTATAGGTGATTAGGCCTTAGTCGTCCACGCGGGCCCAGTGCGGATTGGACGACTTCACACACAACCTTCGAATATCTTCGCAGGCGTGCATGAAGGTTTCCTCACGATGTTTTCCTTCACCGTAAGAGCGTCGGATAACGTACATATATTTTCGAAAAATCGAAAATACATTGGTACGTGGCGGGATTTGTACCGCAGCCCTCCCGGTAGGAAGGCGACAGTCCACACCACTGAGCCACCGACGCTCACAGTACATAGGTACAGTTATAACAATTAAAATCGCGTTTCACAGTTTCTTTAACCTCATACAACGCACCCCTGTTAGAAATTTCAAAGTGCTTATATTACACGAACTTCTTGCAAATTCCCTGGTTCATCATTTAATATGGAAATTGATACTAAATACAAAATGTGAGTGTGTATTGTTTGCGTTTTCTATTATAAAAAATAGTCCTTTTATCTATAAAATGATATAGGAACCATTTTATCTCCATCTAACCGTGTTCGCAGAGAGAAATACTGTTAGCAGAGATTGGAAAATTATATGGAGCCCTCAGCAATGTTTGACGTAAAAAGCTAAGCATTGGTAAATACGGTAGTTTTAACCAACTCTTAACAATTAAAATCAATTTAATAAGTTGATTAGTAACAAATGAAAAAATCACGCATCTAACCTATTAGGTAGCCATAAGGTAGAATTTATATCTTATTTATTTATCTTGTTTTACTTTTAATATGCTAATAAATTACAAACTCAGAAAGCTTTAACCCATTGCATACTTTAAATATACTGTTCTGTGGTAGCCATCAGAATGTGTAAGCAATCAGTATTTCAGCAGTCAGTAGTTCAGTAGTAAGTAGTAGCAGTTCGCTTTTCCACGAGGTGTAAGGTGTACAAAAAGTTTAAGTGGATTTAATAAAAAAAAATTTTTACTGAACTATTTAGATTCCTTACATATATTCTCACACATTGAACATAATAATAATATGATGTACTCGTATCTATAGTATACAAATAATTTAAAAGTATAATCAGCAATATAATGAAACAAGCACGCATATCCTGAACACGATAAACACTTTTTTATTCTTCTTCTAAATCAGAGACTAGGCTAGTTGCTAATCTCGAGACTAAATACATTTGTGTATAAGTATTAGTAGTGAGATTTAAGGTACATAACCGATGGTGAAACGACGTATTTCCAAAAAATTTGAAATTGAACATTTGCGAACGAATTTGTTCGAACCAACTAGTAGTAGTTGGTTCGAACAAAATTCGTCTCTCAAACAAGAGAGTGATAGAGGTTGAGAACGTTATCTAGTAAATTATCATTTTGTACGACTATTAATGAAACCGTTTAAGTCCATTATCCTTATCAGCATGATACAAGCGGTCGTTAGGTACTTTCATTGCTTTAAACTGAGTATCAAGGAATAGGTTTATAATTCCATTTGTCACAAACGTATACGATATGTATAAATATACCGGAGAGTATAACAATCTACGTTTCCTTTATTTAAATACAAAATCAAGGGGCCGTCGCTTCCTGTGCCTCTGCTCATCCGGTAGGCCGGTGACTAACAAATAATGACCCTTATTCTAACTTCATTTTTTGGATTTTCGTAGATATTTCAAGTTACGGTCATGTGATACCAAATTTTTTTTGAGATTGGTTTGGAACCAAAATTGCATTTGGCTATTTTCAGTAAGTTTTATTTTTTAACACTTAGTTGTCCTAATTGAAATATGCTATAAAAGCACAGCGTAATTTGTTCGTAGTCATAACAGTAATAGTAAAGGAGAAAGAATATGATACCGTGCTTCGGACCGGTATAAGCCGCCGATATATATCTTAGTATGGTAGTTGTTTATACCCACCAATCTGCATTCGGGCTGATAGGTGGGTTAGGACCCATCCCACATCTGTGCTATGCGGGAAGTCGTGTATCCTGCAGTGGGAGGTAGAAGAAGGGACGTTAATGTTCACCAATGTATATAATTTCAGAATACTTCAATACTCATGCTAATTCTTGTATTAATACTTTCCCACTTGTGACAGTTCTTTCAAAAAACAAATACTTATGTGAAATTCTTCAATCTTACCTTATTTTTTATTATCATACTGAACTCCACCTTAACGTATATTTTTTTTATATCAAAGCTGTGGTTAAAGTTATGGGTGACACAGTTATATTGCACTTTAGATCAAATAATATTAAGTTACATGATTATTTAATAACATAATAACACAACACAACTTCATAACACAATAGTGCACACTGTTGGTTAACCCATATAAAGAGAGAAAAAATATAAAGGGGTGCACTGAATAACAAAAATATCGTGACTTTAGAGATGACTCATTTTATTTTCAAATATACTTACTCATGTGTAAAAGTAATTAACAAATGCCCCATTTTTCATATTTTATTATTTTCTATTAAGATTTTACAATATATCAATACGATAAACGTAAAATTAAAACGACGAAAAAAAAATTAAATATGATTCGATAGTGATTTTAAACAGACACACACAAATACCTACTTACCCGGAGGTATAATAAAATTAGAACCGCGACAGGAAGTCTATTATGTACAAAAAAATAGTAACATCAAGTGTTTCCTCAATTGCAAAATAAGTCAACGTTAGCTGTTTCAGTACCGATGAATGAAGAGTTCGTTAAAAGTTTGATAGCAGTTTCCGTTAGGGCTTTTATTAAAAAAAAGTTTGTTATATCGTTTTTTTAATGTTTGAAGAAAAGCAAGAAAAATCAATTACTAATTTGTTAAAAAAATAGATTACAAATAACGCAGTCATGGTTTGGGAACTAAAAATATGTTAGTTATCACTTCATTATCATTATTATTACGGCTTTATATGTGCACTACTGAACGAAGGCTTACGCTTGTAACTTATCAATTGTTAAAAAAATATTTGCTACTATAAATCATTCAATCACTGAGGCGAACAATATTATAAAATGAAACTGGCAGGACTTACCTATGAATATTAATGTAACCATAGATTATTAGTTATGTGTGTTCCGCAGAATTGTTTTCAGTGGACACGGCGACACAGAAAACTTTGTTGGCAACATTTTGATTGTGGATATGAATGTTTAATGAAGCAAACATTGTTTTGAGGTCTGTCTCTGTTGATGGTAGGAAAAATTAGGGTAATGGTATTAAATGTTCATAGAACAAGCTGGTAATATGGATGAAATGTGTTCCTACTCCAACATAAGATTATGTGGCAGTAGCTATATAGTATTATGCTGTTTGGTTTAACCCCGATGCGCATTGAATATTGTTTTCGTACGTATGTAATAAAAATAATTCATATACTAGGTTACCTAGCCCCAGCTGCAACGCCCTATGCCGAGGTACGCGATGATAGGCTCGTTGCTTAAATTTTTGCGCTTGGAATTAACTGCGCTCACCACTTGTCCGGTGAAGCAGTGAAGGGTACCTGCGTCCAACAGCCATTAGTCATTCCGGTAAATACGCGTGTAGTATTGTTGTACACAGATATGAGATGGTTACTAAAAGTTTTTTGAGAGTGGGAGAGCCATGTTACGGCATTTTTGAATTTCAATTGGCGCAGGCCGTCCGAAGAGTACCACGTCATAACGGAAAACCAATGTAAAATAACGTTGTACTTACAACCGATTTGGTGTAGCGGTTGAGTCGTCGACTACTACACCAAGGGTTCCGGGTTCGATCGCTGGGCAGTAAAACATTTGTGTGCCTGAACATGTTGTTTGTAATGGTCTGGGTGTTTTCACATATAATATGTATGTATTAACAAAAAAATGTAAGTATGTTTATTCGTTGTTCAGTACCCATATTACAGGCTTAATGCTTAGTTTGGGACCACATGTCGCTGTGTGAATGTAAGTAGATATTTATTTAATTTATTTAGTTCGTCGAGTGAGTAAGATTCCTGGAGGCTTAAAGGTCACCTTAACAAACGTCCTTTCCTGCCTTTTAAAAATATTGGTACAACACAAGAACCGAACGTCAATAGGTAGCGTTAACACGTACTATCAGATGAATCGTCAGCTCAATAACTAATACATTTTTATAAGTAGTTTCATTAACATTCGTGCTCAACTTCAATTCCAAGGACTCATGGCAGTTTTAAATCACCATAAATTTGGCAAGTACTGTACCTAACAGTTCATTTATATGCTCTCTCAGAGTTTATATATTAATCCTGCCTAACTTTGTATTGACATCATGGAAGAGTTACTCGTAGTAACTCCAAAATGAGGCGACTCTCCGCATCGTTTTGCGGGATTATTATCTTGGGAAGGTTTCGAGACTTTTGTCATTCATGAAAAGTTTGCGTCTACAAACATTAATAAACAGTAGTTGCATATTAATAAAACCTAATTTTATGATGAGATGAGTATGAGTGTACTCGTGTTTATGTTTCGTAATATTAATCAATGTTTGTGTTAAAAGGTTACATGATTGTTCTAGGTAATTGTTTCACACCATACAATCAAATAGGAATTAATAATTGTTGGATTCAAGTTATTATATATTTTTATAAGAGTGAATTATCCATTACGGATATTTAAATAATTTATTGAGGAGTTTAAAGTTAAATACCTTAAAATAAAAACTATATTGTTTTCTAAAAATATATGTTGAATAAAGTTAAATGTTTTGCTGAACTTTTAAAAAATTGTACCTAGTTATGATTTATTTTTATTATGCATGCAATTTATGCATTAAAATCAAAGTATAAATAGATATTTTCATAAAAGTGTATTTAATTTAAACATTATTATTGTTTCAGATTCTCTCAATACCAGCAAAATAAAGTGAGTAAAAAATTTATTAAAATATTTATAAAGTTCAGATATACGTGTTACTTACTAACTTTTCAATCAGTTCTCAAACGATCAAATATAAAACATTATTAGTTAAACATTTGTTTAGCTGTCTAACATTTTTATTATCAATACTAATATTTTTAGTACGTGTATTTTTTATGTTACCTAAAGTATTTTTACCCAAATATTCTTCAATGAAATAGTTTCCTTATACTCAGATTTTTATGTGGTACCTATACTTTTTGTGACTTTAGATACATTTCAGAGCTATGTACTAAGAGTACATAGCTGATTTAGAGAAGAATAATCCCTACTCATACCATAAATGCGAATGTCCGTTTGTTTGTTACGGCTTCACGCGCGAAAACTACATAACCGATCATCGTGAAAGAAAACAGTACAATATATCTATAGAGGTATCAGAAGTAATTTAATATTATATAAAGAAATGCTATAAAGATTACCCATTTTATGTAGATTGTATTCATTCCTGGTTACGAAAACAATATGATTTTTACGCTTCTGTGGATGATATTCCACGTCTTTCCTTCATTCATCCATCCCTCCTTCGTCTTTCTTCCTTGAAATCTATTTGCGAGGAGGCGCAAATAATTTTTCCCCCTCATTTAAAAATTTTGGAAAAAATATGCTTTTATTTATGTTAGTGTCATACCAATTTCTTTTGATTTTTGACATTTTGGGTGCTCGAAGACATCTTCGTTTGGCGGGCGGTATGCGAACTTGCATGATCATGGTGCAGTATCATACGACAACTTGATTTTTTTTTAAAATTCGGCGATGACTGGCAAACATACAGTGTCAGCTGTAGTCAGCGGTAGCCATATTGCGATCTTCTAATACAATAGTGGCGACGTGATCACTCTTTGCCATAAACAACGCAACCATTTTTTTAAGTGCTCCTTGAGCGTATGTCTTTGGTCGGTTTTGGCTCATTCTGGATGACCCAGACAGTTGACTGCTGCTTAGAATCTGAATCGTAAGCATATATCCAAAATTCGTCATCACTAACAATAACATAAACATGCTTTGACTCTCCTCGGTTGAAACGTTGCAGAGTTTTGCGCCACCAACTAACATGGGCTGGTTTTTGGTCGTCGTTTGTCGTGGTATCCAACCACCACAGACGTCACAAAAAGACAGATTAACTATCTTGCGCTAAGTTCTTCATGTATGGCTTTTTGACAGTTGTCTCTGAAATGCCAACGGATACCTTTATATCGAGGATTAGCTGCCGCACAACTTCGATTTCTCTTCCGTCATGGCGGTTTTTGGACGACTTTCACGTGACTTGTCACTGAGGCTAGAGTGCCCATCTTGGAATTCAAAGTACTAGCGTTATATAGTCCTAAGACATGGTGCTGCATCACGAAACACATAAGTAATCTCCTCAAATCATTGAAGCCGCGATAATTCCCTTTGAAAGTTGTAGAAAATTATCGCACTCAAATTTTCCTTAGATATTTTCATTTTTAATACCGACTTGTCACCTTAAAATAGACGACACTATAAATTATTCGATCAATCTGAAAACATTTTTTAGTTTTTATATTCTCAATTCGTATTAGTATGGATAAATAATAATGAAAATACGTTAATTTAGTATCTTTTACATAGGGTACATGTACATATAAAATAAATCTATCATCAGTACTTAGTCAAATAATTTAAAGTTATACAATGAAACTAAATTGGGCGCCACTCAGCTTATTATGTAGAGGTAGGTGCCTACCAAACATATCTACGCTTTACTTCCGTTGAAACCAGTTCTATTATATTCACAACCAAATCTGTACTTCGTAGAAACTTATCGATGAAAACATTTTGCCTGTCTCTGTTTTCATTACGTAGATTTCTGTGTATTGTCCAGCGACGTCAATTGAGCTCTTAAATAATTCGATAAGGGTTTACTTGCGGGCTTAAATGGATTGTGTTTATGTCTATGGGTTTCTCATTGAAATATTTTTTTAGTCGTAGATTGAAGTACTCATTGTTCATTACCTAAAGCACGGGACTAATGAATGGTAAATTTTATTCAATAGATGTGGGAATAGAACTCAACTCGTGAATATTTTTTTGTATCCGTACTAACATTATTTTCGAATATATCATTAGGAATAGAAAACTTAAGGTACATTTTCAGCGCCGATTTTTTACTCCTATTTAAACAGGCTGAAGATGGTTTACAGACTACCATTACTACATGAGTTATTGTTTTTGAATGATAGCAAACTTACTGGAGTCACAGCTCACTGTATCACTCATCATACGTTTCACCGTCTAAGATTATGGACGTTAAACTAATTTCTTTCTAGTAATGTTGAAAAGTGTTGACCCGATATGTATATATATATATATAAACTCAAAATTGCATTTTCCGTATCTTATTGATTTTTCTTTAAAAGTAAATACAGTCAATTCTTTCATAAGGTACAGTACTTGTAGTAATTTCTGGTAACGCTTTTCGCTAATTTGTTGATGGTATTATTGAAATAAATAGAAGAATATGATAAAAATATAATTCAATATAAAAAAAAAATATTCATGGCATTGAATTTTCGCTGTTTGCCGCGGATGGCCTCCAAAGCTTCACCGGATAAGTGGCGAGTGCAAATGACAACGAAGAACGAGCCTTAGGGCGTCCCAGAGTTGGACTCGAACCTAAGGCGTTGCAGCCCCTCCCCTGCAACCTAGGTGGATAACCTGCATATGATAGAAAAGCGGCCTGAACTATCGATCAACCCGAAATCATCTAAGATACTATCGATAGCTTATTTAGCTCAACAGTGGAACTCTTTGCCACTTTAAGTTCCCCGGGCAGTCTTCAATACAAACAGACACGTTCGTACATGAACACACATTTTTGTACTGCCCGGGATTGAACTTGGAACCCTTGGAGTAGTAACCTTTCTCTTAATTAAATATTATTGACGGTCTTAAAATGTTTATTAATAACCACAGACTGCTCACAATGATAGGTAATCTATTTGTTCAGGAGGCAGGCCTACGTGGGATTGTAAGCAAGGACTTCCGTTCACGAGTTCTGCCGAAACATATTTTTCTAAAAATCATTGCCTTGATTGCCGTCCGCAATTAATATTACAGTTGGGTACAGGGTACAATATAATTGAAATTCTCAGTTGCACGTGTTTAGCGATAAAATAAGTCAATGTATTTTTTTGAATAAGGATAAAAGTTTGCAAACATGTTCTATTAAATCGCAAAAATAATACATACAATCACAAAACGCACCTTTAAAGTCGTATAATAAGTTTTGTGGATAAGTATTGAGCTGATAGGTCGACATGGTCACGTTCATAGATCGAAGGATGTCAAATAAGCAGATTTCTTACCTTGTACGAGTAGGAGTCACTGATAAACCTAGTCGACAGTGCAGCTGTCACAGTTTCAAAAATACAAACCTGACAAAGGTCACTAAATATAAGTTTTGTTCACTAAAAATGTGTAAGGTTAACCCACACTCAGTTTGGCCGCGGGTCATCCACCCGCTGCCTGGGTGATGAAAGTAGAGAGCTGACAAGTTCTATCTCTATTATAATTTTAAAAAGTAGCACAGTGCACATCAATTGTTGCGACAGTGGCTGGCCGAATAACATGATTGTTCGAAAAGAAAGCTGACACTGTGCTTTGGAGGGCACGTTAAACCGTCCCGGCTACAATCTTAGGTCTTTCAGCTCCTATAATCATTGGCATTGGGCCAGCGGCATGGTGGGTTACCACTGAATGTCCCCATGGCTATGGTGTGGAAATGCCTATTTCCTGCAATGGACGTCATAATAATAATAATCCATTTATGGTTATAGGCGGTTAGAGAAAGGGATAGTAGAATAGGCGGTGAGTAACAAGGAATTAAAAAAGACCGAGATTAAGAAGGATGATATAATATTTTATTGTAAACACAGTACTCGCATCTATTTTTAAGGCAATGTAAATATGTATACAAGAACGAGACTTGCTTGATACATATGTGTAAATACCCAACACAAAGCCGGTCAAGATCAATTCACAATTTAAGTTATCATCAGAGATCTATTTGTTTCATCGAATTAATACGACCTACTTAGGTGGGCGTCGCCAAGTATCAAACGATTTTCAGTTTAATGTTTTGTTTGAACGAGTAATTGGTTCCAATTTATAACATCTAAGAGCATTGTCAACAGTTCTCAGGAATAGAATTTGTCACGTAAATACAGCCAGCAACTTTACAATGCATGAAAGGAGCGTTTAGAGAATAATAGTGGAAATATTTAAAAGAAAATCTGCCTTCTAGTGAACTGAGCATTTTATTTGCGTGATCCAGGAGTGGTGGGTTCAAATCCCACGGGTATATTCACGTGCAGTATGGCAGGACGGGTTTTTTAATAACAGTATCTATATGGTCTTTATTTAAACTCGATTGTTCTACGCATCCAGTTTTTTTTTCTGTGAGGTAAGGTCACTATTAGTGTTTAATCAAATTAAATATCCTAGCGGGAAATTTTATTGTAGAAATATAACTACCTATATAAAACTAAAATTAAATTAATTAATTTTATGCCACAATCAAGATGTGTGCGTCAATGGCATATTTCTCGAGGTTGGGCGTGAATATAAATGCATCCTCCGAATTACATCCTAATAGCTTTTATCCGCCATATCATCCTTGTAGGATATAAAATTGTTTGTCAAGCCATTACAATGTATTAATGTGGCATCTTTTTAATTCGCCGGGGTGAGCTGGTTATTGTTAAAATTCATTTCATGATTAGACTTTTGTTATATATTCCATACAAATATTTCTATATTGAGAGTACAATATAGAGAAACTTATATTTAATGACAACAACATTTCTTCGAAATACAAGTGATAACCTCAGGCACTGTAATTAATTTCACATTTTCTAACAAAATTGGCGGATTTATTTAGGCAGTGATTTATAATTCGTTAACTGGATACTGTGACAACCATTCTGTTCTGAATTGATTGGATCCTTTCTTTGGGCTCTTCGATTTAACTCTAGTTTATCATTTGCCAAAAACAGTTTATTTCACAAACTGTGATTTAAACTAAACTAAAAACTGTTTTTGGCGGTATTGTGAACCTGGTTCTTCCCAAGTCTCTATTTTAATAGTTACCTGTACCATAAGAATAGCTAAAATGCAACTGTAGAGTGAGGCAGTGAAATACCAGGACAATACATATTTGATTTCGAAGTTTGCAACTGAGCTGTGGTGATCCTATATTCGCGATCACCAGTGTGGTCCATTTACTAACAGGACTTATTTAGCATCATCGTGGATAAATATAGGCTCTCCCAATGACTTCCACATCCACTGGTAGAGAGCTCACTGCATCCAGCGGCCACCCACAAGTTCTGTTCATCTAGGTATCCATGAAAAAGCTCGCTAGATCAGTAAAGCAGTAATTGTGGCAGTGGGCTTGTCAAGTATGTCGCAGGGTCGTTCGTTTTTGTTGAGGCAGACAAGCTCTAAAGTAGAGACCCCTTCCAGACAAGCGTAACGTAGGACGTCGATGTGGCTATCTCATAACTATTATAAAATAATAAGGTCTTAGATCACTCTGTTACTTTTCTAATATTGCCCAAATGCCCATCCTATGAAGATAAGAGTGACTCGTTATTGATACAAGTCTCCCAATCTCTTCATTCTATTTCCTCACTCGGAGCTATTTACTTACTCAGCCACAAGCCCACTGCTGAACATAAACACCCAAAAATCAAAGTCTGAAAACGACCCAAAGTCAAAAATCCGGATGGAGGTTTTTTTAAATTAATAAAATATTAAAAAACAATTTTATTATAAATAAAAGATATGACAAAAAACTTTTTATTGATATGCCAGATGTGATGTATGTAGTGGTGTAGCAAGTAAGAAAGACTTGTTAATTTAATAAATATTTTTAATTGTTATATAATTAACAAGTCTACATTTGATTTAATAAATACAAGAGCAGACATACGTACCATGATTCATTTAGTTGTACGAGTATTAGCAGCGGCCCTGATTGGCGACACTCGCCAATTTGTTGCGATGTCCCGTTTTATGGTCAAGTGCGTTTTATTGTTCACCATTATGGTTATTTCCAAGTTTACACCTTCGCCCTGGATATTGTTGTAGTCTTTACGAGACTTGCACATATGTATAAATGATCGACTGCGTGGAGACCACTATCACATCTTTTTCTTCCGCCATAAAAATAATATTTTGATAAAGCACCCTGCTTTGACTGAAAATGTATTTTATTTTATTGTATTGAAAACTTACAGTATAATAACATAAGTAAATTTCCTTAATACTATTACTCGTAAAGCAACAAGTTAACACTTAGTTATTAAATCAACTACTTTAGAGGGCATTTATTAGGCATAGGTGTTCTTAAATAAGTATTGGGTGATAGAAATATCTTTCACGCGGTTTCAATGTAGATTGGTGTATACCACCCTGAGAAATAGCTGCGTCCAACGGCTAAACGAGTTTCCTAAGCACGAGCGACTCGTGTGATATTACGTGTGCTAATTTTATTTTTGTGTTAAACAAATAATCAAAAGTATTTAGATTCCATAACTTAAAAGCCATTCACACATATTCCATCATGTAGTACGGCAAAATATGTAAGATTGATAAATGAATCGCCAATTTCAATAAAAACCTTAACAAACGTTATTTAGGCCGTTACAAAGAGTTTGCTTAATTAATTAAAGTGATTTCCTACTTAAATATCTGAGGTCTCTTTCATTAATTAAAATAATTAAAAGCTGTAGTAATTTTTCCGCCAGACAAAGGGATCGGTTAATCAGAAAGATTACAGGAGCAGAACTTCAGTATCTCTCTGATTAAATATTACTTTATTATTAATTTCTACCTAGAGGCTGGCTTGTTAACGCTGTTTATCGGCCCCTGTCAAATTAACTTGTATTTCAATCGTTAAATTAATATTTTACAATAAACCAATATTATTCCTCGTCTCTTGGTTTAAATTTCTCAGAAAAATCTTAACACAGTTAGAATATTTTAGCGTTAGTAATATTTACTTAATATTTTCCCGTTCTAATGCTTAGATGTAAATCCTAAGTAAACTGATTAAGAAATGAAATGTACAATAAATAAATAATCAAAATACATGATTTTTATTATAAACTGGTTACACAAGGTTACGAAGGTTTAAATACACAATTTAACAATATGTGGTGTCTGTTTTGTAATATTTAGATAATGACATAAAACTACGAGGTAATTTTATGTATATACATACACCCAAAGAACATATATTTTTTATCTGTGGCTGTATTTTTGTTGCGGCTAATCTGGAATAGCTGGGCTGATGTAATAAAGAGTAACTGTGGCTACTTTAACATTCACGCGCCGACGAAGTCGCGTACACAGCAACTTTTGATACAACAATAATTTTGTCGTATGATCTTAACCAACCAATTATAACAAATTAACTTACCTAAAGCTTTATAAATATGTTGTAATGTCTCTTTATTTTAAAGATAAATTCATTATGTGCAAAGTCTGTTTTTGCGGATAATATTAACGCCTTTTACATCGGATTTCGTTTACTATTTATACGTTAAAGTATTAACTTGGTTGAAACAGATATTTAGTGACAGATCCAATAAGCTGTTTTTTTTATCGGTCATAAGGTCTTTTTGCGTGGTCACAGTAATGCATCCACATGACGAAATTCATAGTAAGGTTTTAATGAAAACGCGCACGACGCTTTCGGCACAGATGATTTCGCTCAGAATGCGTCATGGCTTTTCTTCATTACCACAACGCGGTAAGATCGAAAACGATGGCAGCCGCGATACGAAATTAGCTATTTGGTATATCTGTAATTGCCACAGCGCGTCGTATTTTCATTAGAGCCAGACGAATTTTGCCATGTGGATGTTTTACTATGACCACAACGCGTTATGAGCTATTTTTTGCTCACTGAGCATTTTCGATCTTTGAGCGTAACATATATACGTCAGCGGAAAATAACAATAATCGCTAATTTATTTCCTAGGAAATTATTAAATTTTCGTAAGATTGATCAATTTACCGAAGTCACCCGTAAGTAATAAGAGTGCAATTTACCACAGAGTTACGAAAGTTTTATATTGGCAAAACCAAAATATTACTTATAACATTGTTGTCAGAATTTTATAAAATTATTGTTTCTGCCGCTTCGCCGGCCGCTGCCACGGCACGCGAACTTCGTTCGCTCGGCATGCGGATTGCTGGGGTCACATTGCTAACCAAATCTAACTTACATACAGCTAAAACACTTATGATTAAGAAATTAATGATTTTTTATGAATAAATGCAAATATTGCCTTAAAACACATTTATTAATAATAAATATATTAATTCTTATGATGATATTAGGTTTCAATCATTAGTATAAACAAATATATGAAAAAATACTGTGTGAGTACTAGTACAATCGACACTTGAATTGATAGTTCGGCAAGTCTGATTGTTCCTAAGTCTATGGACACCAGCATTGCCACTGACAACATCGACCAATCAGAGAGCAGTTCTTATTTACCGCTTTTTTAAAGTAGCGTATAATTAAACGCTCCTCTGTAATTGGTCAAAACATGTATAAATTTGCGGAAGGATATTAGTAAATTCATAATTTTACCACGATACGTTTCAAATTAATAAATTCACAAAAATGTAGGCGTACAATAATATCTTTGGAGTAGAATCCTCCTAATGTTTCTAGATTTCCTAGGAAAATAATCAATTTGCGGTTCTTGTTATTTTCCGGTGACATATGTAAACATTTTATGATTTTAATTGTTATTGCTGTTATTTTAAGCCACTATCAAAATAATGTAAGGAAGAGCAGTGTCTCATGATACAGGCATAAATAATATGCTTAAAAGGAGTCTTTGAATACATGTTTAAGACTGCTTTACATTTGTTAAAATCAATAAATATTTTATTCATTTTTATATTTATTATATATATAAAATTTTCAAATATCACATTTCGCCCTTTAATGTTCATCACAAACACTAGACAATTAAACGCTCGAGTCTTTAGCGCTGAAAAGTGTGTAGGCACTCAACTGTCG
>PQWD01009920.1:0-29758 GCA_019425675.1 Leucinodes orbonalis | reverse complement strand
ATGTTGGGAAAATCGCGTAACGATTTATTTTGTGTGCGGATCGCCACTGAGGACGGCCGTGTATTACTTGATTGTCATGATGTAATTACGATATTAACAAATATAAATGAAAACAGAAATAAGCGGTGTGATGATGGGAATGGATACAATTAGTCACTTCTACACTACTTCGGGTGGCGTAAGAGCATAAGAGACAACACAATTAACAGAGAACTGCAGCAAGGACCCTTTTATTACACCTCTTTAGAAATTAATAAAATACTTATATCACGCAGCGCATTTAACCCAAACTCAGCATTAGCCATTAATATGGACTAAACAACGGAATAAACATAGTTGTATACTTTTTTTTGTAATACAGACATATTATACATAGAAACACCCAGACCAAAAACAGACCACGTGCATGTACGCAACATGTCTGTTCTGGTCTGGTATCGATCCATCTTAACCATACTACACCAGATTAGTTCGTCTTACACCGTCTTTACACCCTTATACACTTAATGGTAACTGCTTTTCCAATCAGGGAGAGCCAAGCGAAGAAGAATATGACAAATCCCTTCATTATCGGTGACGAACTCTTAAGTCCTACAGTGGACTTCATGGCTGTTTAAGTAATGGAATAAGAAAAGCTAATGCTCAGCAGTGACTGCAAAAGTTAGAAGAAGACAATAATGGGAATGTATTATTTGGTGTAAGGATATTTAATCAATGACATGACGAGTTAGTGTAGTGGTACAACAAAGGTCCTTGATTCAAACCCCGGTAGAGATTGGGTTCAGTAAATTAGTGAATAGTCTTTTTCCTTGCAAGTTTCGGGAATTAATGATAAGAGTGATTATACTAAGTTCCATTGTTCATCTCAATATAAATTAACTAAGTAGGAGTACATTTGACTATGAATAAACGAATTGAAGATGTTCAATGCAATATTTTTCTAATTATTCTATAAACACTGATATTTCTATGATAAATTAGCTTACCTTAACACATTAGGTGTTTTACTTGTTTCATATTTTAATTAAGTCAAATAACCGTCGTAGATAAAATAAGGTATTTTTTATATTTTACTGGCAAGTGAAAGTCGCTAACTATTAGGCGGATCGTCTGATTGGTTAATCTGGTAAATCACACAATTAATTGGTGCACTTACAGCCGCGTCGCGGAAACGCGGGCCGGTCACTCGTTTTCTCTTTGCAGCCGTCAGTTTTTTTTAATTCCGTTAGGATAACAAAGCGTGTCGGTTGCCCAATAGAAGCTATCCAGCGATACCGATCGACGGCTGGATTGACACATCAAACCGCCAGTCGCTCGAGATTACCATCGCGGTACATTCGACTCGTAATCGACACGCGACGTCACGCTCCGTGATGCCAAATTTTTTCTTACTATTGAAATGACTAAGGAATAGAAATGCCAATATACAAACCAAAAAAAGGTAACTCACGATTGTTGAAATTGGCTTTCGCTAGAGATAATTAATAGGGAAGGATGTCGATTATCTCGCTACAAAAATTTATTTATTACGTCCATGGTTTAATTTATTTATTTTATGTTAAAGTTTACAGGACGGTCAGACGCTCACCTGCTGATAATACGCCTGACCATAACAGTGCCGAACAGACCACTGCTACACTCGACACCAGAGATAACAGACTCTTATACCCAATAATTTTACTAGCTACAGTGCCCTCATTCTGAAACACAAAAGTGTATAACATTCCTGTTGCACAAGACGATATCTGGCACTGCGGGGGTACCTGCCTAGACGATTCAGTACCAAGTCTACCACCTAGTAAATGAAGAAAATGGAATCTATTCAATTAAAGGATAGAACAGAATAGTCTTCACCCCTACATTTCCCCATTTCCCCAGGGAATCGTAAAAAGCGGCTACATATTTAACAGAAACTAGGTAGCCATGCTCTCTCATTACACCTTCTCATACATTCTTTTATTTAATAATATCTCTAAAATGCAAAAAATATCAAGTAGCCAGATCACCTAATGTTAAGTAGCTAACTGTGGCCTAACCCCCATGATGAAGAGAACCCCAATGATTCCACAGATAATAATCTACCATAGATATAACGTACAAACATACAAATGTAGTTTTAATATTGTAAAGTTCAATTTAGTTTCAAGTATCTAATATCGGATACATTCAAGCTCAACAAATGTTGACAAACTAAAAACGCTGCATTAGGCAAATTAATGTTCCTTAAAACACTCTGATTTGAAAGGGTACTGAATAATATATAAAGCATTCAATAACACCACTATGGATACGTTGAAAATCATTTGAATGCGGTACAGTGATAAATTTTGCATTTCCCTACCTTTTTAAAGGATAAAACGTCAGTTTAAATTGCGCGAACAAGGCGCGAGTTCGGTGAAATTGCAAAGCAACTCAAAATTATGTACCGGAGGCGACTAAACGTTGGTAATTCTGGCTCGGATCGCTTCTTATATCGTGAGGATTTGCATTCAGCGAAGGACATCGCGGGCGACCCCACCGGGACGCACGCGCCTTGTCTGTGCCCCACCGTGTCACCTCCCATACACTGGTTGTATGGTTCTATTCTACTGTGTTTCTAATTGGAAACGCGCTCCTTTGAGCTTCGCAAGCTTTGTCGTATTGTACTTGTCCACAAGTTCTTGGTTCCATACCGTTTGTTTGTTTCTTGTAAAGATGATTTGGTTTTATTTCCAATACCTATGCATTTTTATGACTTTTGCCGACTTTGCTATTGAAAGAAACTTATTTGAAATATCTTAAATATCACAAGTGGTTTTTAATGTACCTTATACATCTATTTCATTTAGGTCACGAATTGAATTTCTATTGCCCTTCGAACCTTTTTTAAATTGTCTAATAGGTATTTAAGTGCTTCTTCTACTATCGTTGGTTCTTTCTTTTTTCATGTCTGCACTATATAATGTATATTATTAGATTCAACAGCTGGGACAGGTAAATCTTATCAATTTTGTTTTCATATTAGTTCTCAGTGTTTTGGCTAAATGTATGTGGACTAAATGCAGATACACAAAATGTAATATTGGTAGCGTGTATAATACAATCAAGTTATTTCATCATCGACAACAATTTAAAAAATAAATTTATTCACAAGCAGCAATAATACAATACCTTTCCAAGTGGATACATCTAATAACAGTGTATATAAAGGAATAGATAAATCATAGAATAGTGAAGGTAAGACGTAGGTTAATGTTGCATAAATTATTCGCACCCAATACTAATACTTTAAAGCTAATTCTGTTATAGCAACGAAGTACAATGCCTTGAAAGGTTTATCATAGCTAAGGTACCAAGCATTTCGCAAAGTTTGACTTATCATATATTTAATTGCATTGTATACTAGTCTCTTCCTTTTGGGAAACCAACGCAAGCCAACTTTACTTGACCGCAGCACAAACTGCAGAAAAACAAAGAATAACAACGTATGGGAGATTATCCATGTCACCGTTGATAACGGGCGGAGATGATCTCCTACTTCCCACCAAGTACTTAGTTTCTTGCTTAGGATTTAGCAAAGATTCCTTTGAGTTTGAAGGTATGCTCTGTACCGTGGTAGCTTCTTAAGATAATCATTATTGTCTCCCACGTACCTAAATTGAATATTGCTATATAGCTACGTAGGCACGCATATATAGATCCGTGGAACATACCTACATACATAGCTCAGCCCTCAGCTCTACATAGGTATTTGAAGGGCTAAGTTACTCAAGCACAAATCAGACTGTAAAATTTACTTTGTACTTTAACCTTGATATTACGTCACAAGCTTGCAAATGCATTGTGTTTTGGAATCTCCACATAATGGGCGACAACTATCACCTTAATAGTTGCCTAAAGTCTGATTAAAATGTTTAAAGATAATCTTTCAAAATATTTTCTAGAATATATTCATTACAGTTTTGGCATGTGACTACATAATCAAATTTCGACGACCTATTTGGTGTTGCGGTTCAGAGGTCAACTGCAACACCAAGGTTTCCGGGTTCCATCCCCGGGCATTACAAACATTTGTGTGCATGAACATGTCTATAATGGTTTGGGTGTTTCTATATATTATATGTATGCATTTACAAAACAAAAAAATATAAGTGTGTTTATCCGTTGTTAAGTACCCATAATACAGGCTTCACGCTTAACTTGGGGCTAGATGGCGCTGTGTGATTGTCAGTAGATATTTATTAATTATTCATTTCAGTTTTGTCATGTAACTACATAATCAAATCCTTCACCCACTGACTGGTTACAGGTGAAACGAAGACAGGTGTGATCGGCGCGTCATTGAGTACGAGGAAGTCGTAAACATTGCAGCTGCCTTTAAAAGTGCCACTTAATATGCAATTCTAGTAGGAGGTTTATACGGCTAACAAATATAGGTGACTTTTCCTTTTTGCACTTTGCCGACAAGTATACTAAGTTATACTTAAACTTTAAGCTATCAAGTCTAAGGATCATATGTAATCAAATTGTTTTAGTCATAATATAAGCACACACTGTTTATTTCATATATTTTGTTTGTTTATGCATTTGGTACTTTTTTTATTTCCAGTTATATTTATTACTTTCTGAATGACCATAGGTTAACTGGTCGGCAAGCCACTCGGCATTGAGTTCGCGTTGGTAAAATATTTAACTTAATAAAAGAAACGAAGATATTCATAGAAAAAAAAACCAAACTAGAAACAATCACAAAAAGTGAGTTTCACTCTCTATCCACGTGGGATTCAAACCACAATCAGTGTTCCAAATTCTACCTCAAAAACCAGTTCACAAAATTTTTATTGAAATATCTTATTCAATAAGTTTAACTGTTTGCCAAGCAGCCGTAAGGCCCTAGGATTCTCGCATAGGGTCGAGGGGTCAGCGCACACAGTTTAGCACCGCGTCATTTATAATTACCAGAGCCTTGCCTCTCCCGCGCAGCCGTCGATAAATCAAAATTTTAAATCACCGATGGGCGGGCCAACTCGCTCGCGCAGCGCCGAATAAAATGAATTAAAAATAAAATAACACGAGGGGGCCGAGCGCGCCCTGAGAAAATTTAAAGATATTTTCGCTTTACTTTTTTTAATTAATACCTTGTTAAAATTTAATATTGAGGGCGCATGCGTTATTACAATGGGTGTGCGCGAGATTTTAAACTCCTTGTAACATGTTGCATCGCGGGCCCGGTTTAATTGGATCATTTTTTTAACGAGAAATGATAAGCGTCGAAGGGTGCGACGGAGAGGACATCATTATCTCTCTCCGTCTGCCAAATTAATTGCGGCGTAAATTTTTAGTGTTGTCAATGTACGGTGGGATGCGGGTGCTTTGGCTCTTTGAAGAGTACGCCGCGCATTCCTTCGCCTGTGCTCAAAGTAGACAAGCATGAAACGTTGCTTTCGTAGAGCGGATCTGCTGTCACGGACGTCATGCCGCGCCTGGCCAGTGATGTCCGTCACGAATGTTCTATATTTAAATCGTAGTTCATTTAACAAGTGAACGCTACTAATTAAAAGATGTTGAAAATGGAATATTAGGTATCTTGTTTATCATCTCTTTAAACAGTGATAATGAATATTTTATTGAAATGAAACCTCCTTTGTTATAATTATTGTATTTTACCGCAACAACTTTTAAAATAAGCAAGTTTTGAACTGTTATTAAGTGATGAGATGACTATTGCCTACATACGTAACTCCAAATTTGCCAAATAGAACGATTTAGCTAGAAATGTTGAGCCAAAGTATTTCAGCTGTTACTAGATACTTAATATATAAATTTAGTTAAACAATTGATGAACAGTATAAGCGATCTTAAATGCAGTTCTTGTAAATACCATCAAACATGCATAATCAAACCAAAACCGGGCGCACAAAGATCGTCGCCCTAAGAACCCACATCAAAAACGTCCGCAACGAATCGTAAGCAACATTTAGATACGTTTTCAAATAACACAATCAGTGTACAGTAGATTAACCCGGGGTCGCGTACGGTAGTCGGGCGCACGCGTCGCTACCCTGACGGCTCTCATCTGGTCCGACGTAATGTTGACTTGTAGGTTTTTAATCATGCCGCGCCCGACCTCTGAACGCTGGCGTAACCGTTTCTGACGTTCATTTGAATTTGGAATCGTGCAAGTACCGACCGCTTAGTCTGTAGTTTTTGTTTTTGCTTTTTAAAAAGTTGGCACCCAGTTACAACCTGCCAGTGGCTACTGAGAACACACTGAGAGACACTGCTGCCTGGAGACTTGTAGGATGTAAATTCATTTAGAAAATAGTTAAAATTTCAAGTTAACTAACCATTATTTATTATAACAGCAAAATATTTGAGCAAAACAATAAACGCATTATTAAAAGGTATCAAATAGTCTTCTCAGCACGAATAATGCCTACAAATAAGTTTTATTGTCCATACAACTTTAAACACTGTGCTTCGTCGAATTAAGTATATTATTTGTTATTTAATGGCTGGATTTTGTATTATTGGGCAACAATAACTTATGTAAATTCCATGTTATTTAAAATTATCCTTAGAATTGTACAATTTGTTGTGATGTGTATCTCATAACCTTTTGGTGCAATATCAGAGTCATATTAAAGTCACATTTGCTAACGAGCTATCCAACATTAATTTGCACAAATGTTTTGGTATATTTATTTAAATGTACCCAATTGTCAGTAATTCTACTCTAACATACAACAGCGCTGTAAAATGGCAACACTAATTATAACTATCGACATCGAGCCGATTGTTCGGGATGCCTTATTTAATTCCCACATAACGTATGAACAAAGCAGGTGCTTTGTCCCGTTTAGTTCGTTGCGAATGGCATCTTGGTTTATTAGCTACAGGAACGCAAGAAAGGAGACATAAGTGGTGTAATTGTTTTTATAAGCTTACTCGTATGTTATTTAAAGTAAACCGTTTGCTTTTGTTTTATTGTGAACTAAATTTGATTCTCTTTATTCAATGAAAAAAATGAGTTTATTGCAATGACATTCAAAATTAGATAAGAATTGCAATACATTCCGGCCCCTATTCTAATTCAATAATGAAAATATTGTTATATTTTCAGCTATACTTTAATTAAAAGATAGCAAAAGTAAGAAAAATCAACTGAAGGCTATCTTTTACTAAAATTGTAGAAAACTAACCTTCCTAGTTCAAAATTTTATTGACAGTCCAAATTCTAAACATAAAAGGCCAAAACGGCCTATCAAATAAAATCGCTATCAAATGAAACGACTCGCTAAACCTTTAACCACACTTTATGCTTATAGCTCCGAACAAATTGTAGTTTATTTAAAAAAAGTAAACAATTGAAACGCTGCAAATGAAAACAGATAAGTTATTATGGTACTGTTGAAGTACTTCATAGCATAAATCAACAGCAAAAAATGTATCGCCGGTAGCGTCTGTCCGTCTGTTTTATTAATCGTATAAAAGTCTAAAACGCATGCGCAGTATAAAATATAATACAAATCTACAAAATACAGAATGTGTTTTCTTAGATAGTTAGTAATAAATAAATAAATAATAAAATAAGTAAGAAAATTATAATCTTAACACGAAATTTAACACCGAGTTCTCAAGCATTGTTTTCATTTTTTAAGAAAAGGTAAAATAAAATAGTTTTACCCTTCAAACCTACTGGTATGCTCTTGCTACTAATATATAATATTTTCCGATATTAGGTATTGTATTATAAGAAATGGGCATTATATTCATAAACACAGCAATACCAGATAACCTATTCGCGAGCCTATTCGGCATGACATATGAAATACTCAGAAGCCCTTAAAATAAAAACTAAACCCCCTGACATCTACATTACGCTAAATAATTGTCATTGGTTACAACGTCGACAGAACATGGCCGTTCTTTATTAAAGACACATGAAAAAACCTGCATTACCATAATACATGCTGATAAACCCTAAGTGACCGTGAAATGACATTCAGTATGAGCTTAGCATTTTTCATAGACAAACTTTGGTATTCTTAGTTTTTGCTCAGCAAAACACGTGACTGATAATCAGACTCTATTCCCAAAGCATTGAGGTTGGTTTAATTAATTTTTTTGTCGCTAATTAAGTATAAGTGATGGGGTGCGATGCAATTTAACTTGTGCTTTATATGATCGCGTCTATTCATAAACGTGCGCCGTGTGAATCGCGGAATACATCCATTTTAATTGTGAAATAACTATTCTTTCCGTCGGTTACGACCATTGCAGTTTTACGATCAGCATTAAAGTCGTTTCGGTTCAGCGTTATTGAACGTTACAAATACCATTCTACGCTCCCAGCGTTTGATATTTACCGTTGTGAAATTAATAAAGGTACCCTGTATATTTATATTCTTTTATTAAGTGAAATTATCCGCCCCTATGTAATTGTGCAAAGAATAATAAAAATATATTTTTGTATGACGGGTGTTTACGATTCGATGAATCGAGAGGATATTCCATTGTCGCTAATTATATTATTAGTTGAAAACTATATATACCCTCAGATGTCAAGAAATGAATAGTTTACAGAAAATCTGTATATCAAACATAAGCTCTCAGCAGCGGGCTTCTCAATGATTGCTTGTGTACAATTATATGGAAAATCCTCTCTTTAGAAATCTCTGACCCTATTTTTAGCCCATGAAATGAAATCTTGTTCCATCGATACAAATTAAAATTCACGCCATGTTTACAGATATAATGATGGATGCAGTCTCTGATAGCACAAATTCAAGGCAGAATTGTACATTGAAAAGCAAAACTAACGATAACACAGACAGGAAAGCATAAAACATTACACCATTGAAGCGTCCGCATCCAGCGACACTCAAGCATTCGGGTGCTTTGCCTGACTACGAAACACGTAACAACGAATTTCGCAACAACGTAAGTTCACCATTACGAATCACGATACAACGAATGCACGCTACCACGAAAAACGTTACGAAACCACGATACCCCACAATTAACATTCGTTACGAATTAAAGTCGCAACGAGACAAAAGGCGGGATGTCGCGGCCGGTAAACAAGGGTGGGCCGTTTCAGTTAACAATACGGATTAATTATCGTCCGAAATCGACGACTCAAATATACCTGTCACAGTGTAGACTCGGCCCAATTTATATGGGAGCCCGAACAATGGTAAAAGCGGTAAACACAATGGCAAACGGGTGCAAAATGAACAAAACCGGAACGCCCGCCGGAGCGCCGGGTGACGTACGATTACGATGAATAGCTTGTGTTTTATAATCAGAGTGTTAATTAGATAAGCTTGCTTCTATGCTGGCTGGTAGATAGAATAACTATATGTCCAGCGGCAAACTGCAATAGGGTAAAGGGCGAGAAGACTTTATACCAGAGAAACAGGAGAGAGAAAAGGTTCCTTGAAACCAAGTATCACATTTAAGCACAAAAATGTTTTGTCATCATAAGTAAGGAAAAAATAATAGTTGATGATAAAATAATAGAAATGCTTTTAATTAAAAGAGCCTTGACATTAACTTTTTCATTGAATATCCTTAGTAACTTATGAAACAAAATTAAACACATTTTTGAGCTCCAGGTTTTAAAACTCAAAAACAATTCTGGACTAAAGCCAATGTCGCCTGCTTGAAGTGCATCCTGACTGACATCGAAGGTTCTGGCAAACCGCCAAAAGGCTAGTGATATAACATTATTTGTATAAAATACGAATTAATTGTATTGATGGGATAGGATACAAATTAAGAACTAACGTTTATATAAAAGACCTACTGAGTTGACAACTTCAATGTCAGGTCATTGACCATGGTAAAATATTCTCGTACTTCTCTAACTTCCTCTACTAAGACCTCCATTGTTACGTATCAGAAAACACTCAGTCAAGGAATTTCGTACTCTCCCAATTATATCTCGCTAAACCCACATATTACAATAATTTCTTCAAAAGGTGTATGAAATGAAAACGTCATCCAGTAGCTTAAAACAGTAGCAACGAGAACTGTAAATCAATATAATAATTGAACAAAATGTTATTATGCAAATGGACAAGTGTGGGACACATACGAACAGAACGGCGCGCGCGCAGCCTGACGCGCGGACCACCGGGCGGCGGTGTCAACCCTGATTCACGACCCTGCAGCACAGGGTTGCCACTCGGAATACAACAAATAATAATAAATATTTTTCGATTTTGACGACCAATTTGATAAAATGTAAGAAGGCGCTGTGTGAATGTAAGTAGATATTTATTAATATTCATTCAGTTAAATCGAGAGCCAATTTACGCAAGGAACATAAAAAAGGAATATAAAAAAGAAAGAAAATCATTTATTAACCACAACCACAATAAGAACCAAATGTACGTTCGGAAAAGTAACAAATGATCGAACATTCTGTTCGATCATCAATTACAGGTATTATTAAGGTGGTAGTGGTTAATAGGGCCTAACCTCATATCAGCATGTGCCACAGAGAGCTACAAGACCACTGTAGCGCTGATGCTCTGGGGACCTGGTATAATTAGGCTGCCTGACAGCGAATAATCATACTGATATACATTTTTTTGTATAAACAATACAAACAGTCATGTTATTGTATATAAGTGGTTATACTTCACGGGTATCTAACTCGGAAACCTGGTTAAGGTAGTGACATCTCAACCATAATAACACCACACGGGTCGTTCAAACATATTGATTCAACTTTACTAGATAAAAAGAAGAAATTAAATTGGATATATAATACTTAAATTTCCAAACAGTAACACGTTAATCCGAATGAAAATAAGGTTACTTTGAACCCGCCATATTTGATGAAAGCTTTACGTTTGAGGTGAATAGAAGAGATATGACAACAATAGTTTCACTTGTTAAGACGATGACGTGTGACAACCCTGTGAAGCGGCAGCCAGCGACAAGCGAAGCATTGTTAGGAGCCCGCCCTCAGCCCTGAATAAATACATTCATATTGCCACTCTAAATATCAGCGAACGAGCTCTATAAGACACAGGGCCGACAAGCAATATTTGCCATTAAAATACACCTTTGAATTGATACTAGAACATAATGAACGTTTTAAATTGCTGCTCCATTATGAAATCCAGCCCACATGGAACACCGTTTTAAAAAGTGGCACGTTCCTCTTAAACGCTAAACGCATTTCGCTGTCCAAATTCGACGATCGCGTCAACTAAGGTGTTAACTAAATGTTAACACCAACTCATTCTATCGACCACCACTGTTTAATCGCGCAAAATCTACCGCATCGTCGCAGTCGGCGTGCCAAAATGTGCAGAAAATGGAAAAAACATGGCGCTAAACCGCGAAACCGTATGTATTTAAACGCCGATTCCGAGATTCCGATTCGAGAAAAAAGAGCGGCCAGTATTCGGTCATTTAAATTTTTCCAAAACGTGAACACAATGGAACAGAATCAAAGATTTTTTATACTATTTATAATTTTGAAATTTTAAAAAAGGAATTCGGTTCGGCAAGGCTGTCACATCATTCCAGCGCTGCTAAGTGACGCCGGACGCGCGTCAGTCCCCTTGATATGTTTTATTTTCATACGAATCGGACTCTGGCTGACTCGCCGCGTTTTTTGTTATTATAGTGGTTGTAAACGAGTATTGTATGAGATGGAACTATTTTTATAGTCTGCTTATAAATAACTAAAATGCATTGCAATATCTGAAATCGAATCCACATCACATCATCGGTAAAACACACAATCTTTTTCAAAATTGTTTTTAGCACCTTATTTTTTAGTAGTACCTAGTGGAAAAAAATCTTTTCCATTAGATTTGCCAATACGTTATGTTCCACTCTTAGAACAATAAACTAACTAGATGCACAAACAAAAAACTAGGTTCATGAAGAAAAATCAATCAAAAAATGTCCGAGCCGTTTGACACATACGTTAACTTATGGTTATATTTATCATTCCCCCACCATTGTAATTTAACCTAAGTTTCGACTTAGTGGTCAGACTAAGACTTTTGAGTTATTTTTACGTAGTTCCCAAAGTCGTCATTCACATAGAGCGAGAAATACAAACAACATTCTTTCCAGCGCACTTTCCCCGCCCTAGACGAGAACTAAAGGGTCTCGGCACATCGCATCGTCGCGATTGACACATGACGCTAAAAGGTCTATTGTATACGGAGCTCGTAACAACCCCGCCCGACCGGTCTTTAGCGCCCGCACAATGATCACTTTATACATAGCCGCTTTATCTTATGCGGTAAGGACAACGTTATGTTACCTGTTCTGTGATTAACGCCTACAATTTTAGAGAGCATAATGATTGTCTCTTCAACGTATCGCAGTCCACTACTGGACATAGGTCTACCGGTCCTCCACTTTTTTCAATCCACCTCCACTAGCAATTTTCGCAAGTCGGTCCATTGAGCCGGAGGGCGACCTATGCTACGCTTGCCAAGACGCGATCTCCACTCCCAAACTCGACTTCGGACTAAGATGAGGTATTTACCTTCGGAATGCGAATTGCAGTTAAATAAAGTACATACACCTGCAAAATGTCGCTGGTGTCTGGATGTGGAAGCAAATTGGAAAAGTGGGAAATAGGAAGAAACGGAGCAAAAATGGTAATAATTAAATTGTGTCAATGTTTACATAAATAACTTTATACAAAGTTAGTTTAGGCTGCGACTGAACATCTGCATTGAAATATAAACCAGCCACAATAAAATGGTCAAAATATTTTGTTTGCTTTCACACCATGTGCAATTCGATTTAGATACATAAACTTCTTTCACACAACTACTGTCATAAACTCCATCGCAACAAAAACTCGCACCCAACACTGTATAAACACGTGCAATTATGTTAATAATAAGGCCCTTTATACATGTACCGTTGTTAAATATTGTCACGTCGCATATGGCTATCGGTGCGATGTGTGATCTTACACTGCGGATAATATCGGATTGCGTCAATTACGCGACTGATTCGCGGCAAAGAGATCGCGCGATACATACAAATGTGTTGTATGCACTGGCCTTTATTATTTGACTAGACTCCGGCATGGAGACTCTGTATTCACAATGCGAAAAATCTAACATGAGTACTATTTATGTTGCTGATTTTAAAGGCAATTCTTTTAAAAATGGGTTAAGGAGAATTGCAACGGCATATCATCTAATTGTTCTTTAATTGCAGTGGGAACACTACTAACTACACCAAATGAAAGAAGATGAAGTCAATCTTGGTTTCCAAAAGTTTAATAATGGAACCCCAGACATCGACGAGACATCGACGAACTCATAACATTGAAGTTCATAAAATTTACTTATTTTTAATAACATGAGCATCTTAAACGTTCTACTGAAATCAAACGACACGATTCAATTAAAACAATATAAAACCATGGAACATAATACGTCACTACCAACCGTAAGTAATCTATACATCTCCGAACATCACTAGCTCATACCAATAGAATACCGCGGCCGGTCCGATTGGATTGAAATGGATCCATTCTCGTTTGATTTAGCGAATGCGAAACGCGGAAGCAACTTGGAAATAAGGTCCGGTGGCATGTTGCGGGCCCGCGTGGGCTGACGACAACGTATGCATCCAGTTTATTTGAACGTTTAATAGGCACCGTTAAATACGGATTACCACAGAGAAATGTCCGTACACTCTACTATCTCTCTTTGGACAATGAAAAACGTGACCGCACTGCTTGTAAGGCTAATTTCAGTTGTACTATTGTGAAACTTTAAAGGTTAAACTTTAAGTATAAAATAGCGTACAATTAAAAAAGTTAATGATTTTTGTCATTATAAATAGGCGACGTGAAAAACTTCTGACCAATAATAGATTTCATATTATTTTGCACGATAATATCGAATATCGCGAAATACTAGAGGAAGTGTAAAATATGTTCAATATATTAAGTGCTTAAAGGAGGCTTGAGGTTTAGACTAATTATTATTTAATAGTTCACATCATAAAATCTAAATATGATATAGATCATCAAGTATTAACAGAATACTGATCATAGCTGTTTTATTTAGTATTTATTTAAAATGTAAAGTTAAACTGCGTACAGAGCATCCGACGTTAACAGTTAACATTCATTTCATGAAGTACCCTTACATGACTATTTATAACATCACTAGCAATATTTAAATCGGATCAATACAAAAGTATTCGAAATTCAAATCGCAACTTTAGCTTCCCCACACTGATCGACGCAACGTAACAAATGAGCGGCACTCCGAGGCATATGGCCGCGATATCAATAATTGAAAAACTTAAATATGCTTATAACAGTGTTGGCAGTGCGCGGGAGTTGGTCATTAGTCAGGGAGACACCGCACGTAACCCGATAATTTGGACGTACATCGAGCGCGAGGCTAAATTGCGGCCTGCCACCTCGCTCCTTTTATTTATTTGTATTTATAAAGCATTCGGATCCTAATTACATGAGCGCAAACCGTGATTTAGTTAGAGCTGTACTAGCCGCTTTGTATCGAGTTACGTGTGATACAAAAATAACAGTCGATACTAGTGACAGTTCCGGCGCTTAGGTCCGTGGTGTAATTGACTGTCACTATCATATGAGGTGTTTACATTTTATTATTGTTTTCTTGTTTTAATTTACACAATATCGATTAATGTTTCATAAAAATATATAAAACATTTTCAAAAACGACTTTAAACATTGACTATAAAAAACACAAATACTGACACACCTGTAGGTGTACCTATACAATCACCATATAACGAATATAAAGTTACTAGGAACATTTCACAAAAAGCTTATCACCGTATCGTCACCAATATTTTTAAACATTGGTCCCAACCCTATCGCGAATGTAGAGCTTTTTGGAACAGTTGTTGCTACCGAGCGCTGACGGGTTAATGACAGCCCGCGCTTCCTGCTATGTTAATTGTCGAAAGGAAGTCAATAGGAGCGCATCACGATACATTCGAACGATATTATTTTTTTTTTTGTTCAATCGATTTTTGAAGTTACGCCATGTTCGGTAGCCGAGCACTTACTCGACTGTCAGACGAGACGAATCTTAATCCAGATTAAAACGTAATACGGTAGTTGCTTGTCTCCGATGCCATTCAAAGTATTGCTTAACGTTTGACATTGGTGTTTAATTTTAAAGAGGATTCTTCTGAATCACATTACTTAGTCCTCAAATAGCAATTGGCAAGCTCATTTGTGACAGATTCTTTGTTTCTTACACGTGTATTTGCAGTCAATTTTGTCACTGGCACGTGTATTACTTTAAAAAGAAATAATATTCCAATTTTGAAATTTAAAAATCTCCCATGTAGGATAATTCAATGCGAGTTAAAAATCCGATATTTATTCGAATAATTTACCGTTCGCATTACTCGGTACAAGTGGCACATAAAATGCTCAGAAGTGTTGAATGCACATGAAGTTGAATCGGGTAGATTGCAACGTAATCTCCTGCCGTGCAATTTGAGGCTCTAAATCAAGACTCCGCAACAGACACTGCTACCGATAAATAACACAGCCGGAACGATTAGCGTAACGAGAAAATGTCCGAATAAAGACCGGAATAACCGTTTTCATTAAGTCATTATGTCAATGGTCATTAATATACCGTGGTGCGGGGTAAACAGCGCTACTGTTGGCACTGCACCAAATTATCGATAACGCTAATTTTCATTTACGAAATGTAACCAAGACTAGAGTAACAATGGCATAATTTTTAATACGATTAGTTATTAAGTCGTAGAGTAACTCCCATGAATGGTAACACGTACATGGCGATCAATCGATTTGCGACGCTCGGTCGCGTGAAATCGAGCGCGCTCTCATTTCGAATCGATCGTTAGTCGACCGCCCTATTCGATTAACGCCTACCATTTTTAATGTAGTTAAAATATATATTAAATGGCGTTCATTTATAACGAGTAGATATCATGCGATTCGTATTCGCAACTCGACACGACTAAGATTTCAATAACCACATTTCTATTTTATGTCGCCTTTAATTTTAACTCACTGATGTGTAATGACGTAAAGATGTACATTAAAAGAGTTACATTATACGGAGTTGTCTACTATAAATGAATTTATCGGAATTGTTTATACAGTAAAAAACTTATGCGCGCCCTTTTTTGCTAGCAAAAATACTATTGAATATTATTTCTAATAAGTAGCAACAACAAAAAAAGTCATCCCATATTTTGACACGACAATAAAATAGGTCCATGCCACTCGATCACATGAATTTATGTTGCCCATAAATGTTGTTTCCTCATTATTAATATCGACATTAATGCTGTCCCAATATCCTGGCCATAAATGTCACAGCCACTGGCGCCTAGCACAGGTAGAGCACACAACGAAAAAACAAGTACACAAAAACATTCAATTCCTCCACACAATGAACGGTGACTGAAGGAAAAAAACACTAAAATTTATAACACCTCCCGCTATCCGGCCACCGTATAAAAATCCTTGGAATAGTAATTTTTCTTACAAAATTTAGTGATATGTCAAACCTGTTCGACGTGGCAAATAAAAATGTACGAGACGACGTTGGGTAAAAAAAAGAGAGCCTTTGGGTTATTGCTAAAACAAGGGAAGGTTACCATATCAATCAAGGCGTTGACAAAAGTGGGTATTTTTTTTCCGACGCTCTCGGACCGTGGGATGAAAAAGGGTCCGTGTTTATGGAAATGCAATAAAGCGAGGCGAGCGATGCGCGGGCGCGCGGCCATCTTCACCTTGAAACGTAATACTTATTGCGATTCATACAATATTTTGCATCGCTTTTTTTGGTCGACTTATGCATACTTGTTATGTTTGAGTCTTTGACTTTGTATTAAAAAAAAAATCTTTACTTCTCTATACTTTGCAAGACTTATAGGTATTTAATTATAGAATGAATTAGCCTACATTAAAACTAAAACAAATAGTACATGACAAAAGCATTAGCGGATATTATCTTAGCTTCGACAGGACTTAAACCTTTTCTTCACCAAGCATTCCTCGATCAGGTAGTCAAGCTGAGTGCGAGAATGGTAAAAATGTTGGCTTGCCCTCCCGCGGCGAAACTCCGTGTCACTCAGAGCACAGCCAATGGGCGCACGCGTTTTTGCACCGTAAGAACGTATTTAGTTTTAATTTATGACCGTTTAGACGCCATAAACATGATAATTAACATTACCGATGCCGAGACAAATGCTTGAACTATGATTCAGTACGGAATGGAAATGAAAGTGGTACGATGAGATTATCACAATTTTTGTTGTTCATGTTGATAAAATGGATTTTATTAAGGCTTTGTAAAAAATTGGTAGTCATGTTTACGAATGAATTTTAATCGTATGAAACTTTCCAGAAATGTATTTAGTGTAGATGACATTAAACTGTCTACCAAATCAACTTACTAACCCTTATTTATCGTATTCTTAGTTATGAAGATTGTTATAAAAAGAAGCAATCGCTAAGCAACTTTTGTGATTATTCAAACTTTTCCTTTTATCTTAACTTCAGCTTCGAGAAACGTACCAATTTGATCAAACAATTTAAATCTAATTACGCATATAAAACGCTTGAAGTTTATGCTACACGCCCTCAGGTCACGCCCATTCATTAATATGGAAAACGTTTTCCATCACGCTATTCATGCATCAGCTTAGATAGCTCTCGATAAATCAATTCGCAAAGCCGGTACACCATTTTTTAGCAAATACCATATCGTACATTGCTTATATAAAAATGAATAGTTACGACTTTGTTTATTTAAACACCATAATTAAATGTAACCTGGGACTTTTTACTATACATTTGACAAGATACTTTTACACGTCGTTTTAGCCATTTTTTAAAGTTAGAATTGCATTTAGAATGCCTATACATGTGGACCATTTATTTAATGTCGAGATATTTATCAATAAAATTACCTACAAACTAGATTACCACACAAATATTAGTACTAACCACAGTTTCATTTTACCTATACATAACATTATTGTGTGATTTTATAAAAGGTTAATCATGTGTTAAATAAAAATCGTTACTTAAATAGAAAGTGAAAAATTCGAATATACAAAATATTTAATATGCACTCAAAAAAAATTTTTGGTAGATAGTTCTGAAACTGATAAACCAATTATTTCAATTTGGTTATTTAGGATTTGCATATAATAATTATTTGCATTACATAAAGAATAACCTTGGCATACGTATTATTGTTAACATTACTTAATTATTCAACATTTCTCGCTATATGTCTATGTCTTGTACCATCCGTTCGTTCAGAATTTATTCGACGGGCGGCGGTGATCGATGGCCGCGAGAGTTGTCCTGGCCACCGAGACAACCAACACTACCGTTCCTAACTTAAAAAAAATATATATTTACCACGTTCCATGTTTGAAATTTTATATTAATTAACTCGTTGCTCTTTGTTGGGTCAGTTCAATGTACGGGCTATAAATGGCTATTGATTTTTACTTGAACGATTGAACATACCGAAAACTAAAATTTTTGACGAAAAAAAAAATATTTTTTTTATTATTTTTTCATAAATTTACACGCACTTTTAAGATTAGTTGCATTCGACGCGCTTAGAAGAAGATTGTTTCATCATCTTCAATGAACCGTCTACAAACACTTTGCTTGCAATCTCTGTCTTAGTATGACTCTCACGATAAAAAACTTTAATTAAAAATGTAAGTTTTAAATCAAAACTTGTGAATAATCTGGGGCACGGGAGTGCCCCCGCCAAGTCTTATATTATTTCACAATAAAACGATAACAATTCTTTATACGTTTGTATATTCGGACGGCATTTTCATCCGGAGCACGACTTCGAAGCCTCTAAATCAAGTAGTTAGAATTAATTCCTGTCCAAGTTACTTTTAAGGCCATAGGAACCTCATTGTAATAGTTTATTTGGCACTAGTTTGAGTTTTGAATGCCAAGTAGGCAGGTCGAGGACCGGTAGTTGGAAGCTCGTGGCCAGCTCAATCATACAACTACTTTACTTAACAATAACCATTCTTAAAAATACATTTTTTTATTGAAAATATAGTGCTATATTTTCATAAAATACGTAAACTATGCCATGTAATACGTGATGCCAAAATTAATAGAAAGAACATCAAACAATAGTAAATAACTTAAATTTCAAATAGCGGCAGAAACTATGTAAAGGATGTATCAACATTTGTATTTAAAATATCATATAAGTGTATATGTTTTAACATGAAACATATTTAATTACCTCCGCTAATCTTTTCGTGGATGCTGTAAGAGGTGATTTTGGCTTTATGTAGTTTCTGCTATCACGTCACTATCGGTGAGAAAGCTCTTAGTTCAGCTGTGGCTGTTAGAGTACCTAAATACTTCCATGGCTTAAATTAATGCTTCTAATGATAGGCCATCTTTTTTAAAATATCGTCATTATCAGCTCATTAAACGTCCCTACCGTGAGGTACGAGCCTACCCTTATAGGGTATTGACTTAGTCGTCCACGCGGCTGCCCACCCAACATCTACAGGATGCTGGTGGACTACTTCGCGCGACGCCGCATCGGCTTGTTCGTGGGAAACCAGGTGTATGGAAGACAGCAACGATGGGTTGCCCGCAGGATCGGTATTGGGACCTACGCTCTGGAACGTACTGATGGATGATTTGTTTCGGCTGCCATTGCCTGGGGGGGTGAGCATCGTGGCTTACGCCGACGATGTGACGATCCTGATTGAATCCGGGGCCCGCGCGAGCATCGAGGCCACTTCCTCGACTGTTTTGCAGCTCGTGGGTGATGGGGCGTCCGTAATCGTCTGGAATTTTCGCCTGCGAAGTCGGTCACCATGACTATCAAGGGAAAATTCCAGAGCCGCCAGTCATCAAGTTCGGGGGGAATTCCATCAGGAGCGTCACATCGACCACGGTGCTCGGTGTGGTGGTCGATGCAAGTCTGTCATTTGCGCAGCATGCGGTGTCGATAGGGGAGCGGGCGGCAAATTGCTTCGGCAAGATGTCGAGAGTGTCGGCGTCCTCTTGGGGGGTGCGGTACAGGGCTCTTCGGATCCTGTATCGCGGCACTTACACTGCCACGGTAACGTATGCTGCGGAGTGCTTCCATGAGCGTGCGTCCCTCTACGTTGTGCGGAGTGCGCTCTTGCGCACCCAGAGACCCGCCTTGATCCTTCTGACCAAGGCGTACCGGTCGACGAGCACTGACGCCCTGCCAGTATTGGCGGGTGAGCTGCCCGCCGACCTCGAGGTAATTCGGGCAGGCAGACTAGGTAGGGCGCGCGAGTCCGCGGGTTCCAAGGCCGAGAGCAGCAGTGCCAAACTCAGGATCACTGAGTCCGTCGTCGCCGAATGGCAACGGCGTTGGGACACATCTGAGAAGGGGCGGGAGCTATATCGGTTTTTCCCGACGTGGCGGCTCGACTCAAGGCGACTTGGTAGAGCCGGACTATGAAACGTCGCAGATTTGTCGGGTCACGGCGCTTTTAGGGGTAGACTCCACCGTATGAACCTTGCGGACACGGGGTCTGCTACTGTGGGAGTGAAGTAGAGACGTAGACCATGTTCTATGGGAGTGCGAGCTCTACGGGGATGCGCGTAGGGCACTTTTAGATAATGTGGATGTCCTTCAGGTGGGTCCGGTTCACTATTGCGATCTCGTGGGGACGGAGGCAAACTTCAGGCGGCTACGGGATTTCGCGCGCGCGTGGTATAAGATTCGAGGCGGGCTCGAAAGACAAGAACGTCTAAGGAGGTGAAGACAGGTGATACCTAGAAGAGGTTAAGTGCGGAGAACAACAATATTGGGAAGAAATGAAGACCTTGGCTGAAAAAGAGGTAGCTAGAAAGCGGCTACACCGATGGGTGGGCACACGGACGACCGCACGGCGGAGACCGAAGGCGTACGTGTGTTTGTCACGCCCCAGAAGGGGGAGAAGTGACGGGGACACTAGGACAAAGAGTTAAATAATTTGTAGGGAGTCAAGAAGTGCGCGCGTGATAGCGTAAAGCATAGTTCCGCGCGCACCCCCGTGCTTAGGCCTGTATAACCGGAAGGTTGCGTCAGGCCATGGAAGGTGGTGGGATAGTCGTCACGCGGGCCCAGTTTGGATGGCCGACTGCACACACAACCTTTGAATCTTCGCAAGCGTGCGCAGGTTTCCTCACGATGTTTTCCTTCACTGTAAGAGCGTCGGATAAAGGTAGATATAAACACGAAAATTCAAAAAGATGGTACGTGGCGGGATTTGAACCTGCATCCACCAGATCGGATGGAAATAGTACACACCAATGAGCCGTCGACGCTCAACATATACATTTACATATAATTAATTATAAATGCCTGTAAATAGACACATATAGGTACAAACTTATGCTAACCAATACCAAACCTCTGCGCTTTCCCATAACAGTGGGTATTCATCTCGAAAATTATCTCGCGCGTACAACAAGCGCGAATTAAAAGTGCGTAAATCACAAACATAGACGTTACATTAAATCAACTGTGTAAAATCATGACATGTTCGCACGTATGTCCGTGTAACGCAGCGCTACCCGAGCAGGGATATACTGCGCATGCGCATCATAACGCATACCGCTGTTTATGCACTCCCGCGCAACTGCAGTTTTATTGCACGTAAGGGATATATGCATATTAGCGGGCATGGTTCTTAACAAATAATAATATTGTAGAAGAGGTTTATTCTGTACGATTCATACTCGTATTAACGTTGAAAGAAAAAACTTCTAGCTTTATATAAATAAATATCCACTGAAATTCACACAGCGCCATCCAGGCTCAAGTAAAGCTTGAAGTTTGTACGTGTTCATACTAAACAACTGATAACATTTGTTTTTTTTGTAAAAACGGTTATATTAATATTATATTCAGAAAACACCCAGACCAGTACAAACAGACATGTTAATGCACAAAAAATGATTGTACTGCCCGGGGATCGAACTCGGAGCCCTTGGTGTAGTAGCGGACGTTTCAACCGCAACACCAAATATGTTGTCAAATAGTAAAAATCAATAATATGATCGTTATTTTTCTATCTCTGGCAGCTAGGTACCTTTCAGGATAAACAAAAATGTGAGAACGATATAAGAAAAATAAAAGCCTACAGCATATTCTTAAGAAATCCCGTCCAACTTGGCAGCCTCCACCAGCGACCTTTCACAACTTCTTTAATTTTCATATGAAATCACTTTAATACTTAGGTATAACGTCATGTAGACCTACCAATACGCACAAAAAAAACTAAAAAGGACCAAAATGTATCAATGATAAATATGATCAGAGGTTTTTCCTAGCTGTAAAAACTGTATCGGTTTAATAAAAGGTATCCAATGAATTATGGTTGCTTAGACTTGGTACACTTGAAAATGTATGGAAGGCCTTATCTAGTATTTGACATTATGTGAAAGATTGTATATTTTGTAAATCAGGCAAGTGTGTCTGCGGCTTTATAAATGCCATTTTATTTCCGCACTTTATTTTTTTATTCACAACTGTTATTTAACCATGGAATCCAGCTACCTGCATTATCTTATTCAGTGCAAAACAAGTAATTCGATACCACTAGCGAAACAAAATGTTCTTAAGTTTCTTACGCATTTTTATATAATGCCAATTGGATATGAAAACTATTATCCCATTTAATATATTTACTTCCTATGAGTCTCGAACTAAATACATTTCATTTAGTTCGTGAAAATTAAGTTTGAATGGTAATGTTCGCGTAAATAAAACGCCAGCTAACTCATTAATTTACAGGCAAATATACAAAATTTTTGAATATATTCTGAGCAGTTGTATAATAAAATTTTATTCAAACCATCTTTGGGCGAACAAGGTGATGGCAAAACGCATTATAATTACATGTTTCTACTGACGCCAATTATTACTCTATTTATTTATATTTTATATGAATAGATATTTAATTTTCCATGAAGCAACACATTTTTTGCATGCCATTCTCACAGGAATCAAGATCATCAAACGTTGATAACACTCATGATAATATATCGTACATTATGCTCATTTAAACCCACTTTTGAAAAGTTCATTAAATCAGTAAGAAATATTTTTAAATATATAACGTGGATCAAAATACCTTAGTATTTAGTGCATCGTTTGGTCGTTAAATTAATTAATTTAAATCTAACATTTACTTTAGCAGTGATATAATCATAGTAAGCACCTAAAGCCAATTTAACACTTCACTACGACTTCAAAGTAAAGGTCATAGAGATATCTAAAGCCAAGATATGTGCAAATATCCAAGGTTAATGGCTAATTTATTGAGTGCGACTATATTCAATTGTTTAGTGCGTTGACCGTCTCGGAACGTTCTCACTTAAATCGTGTCAAGTGCAGTGATTGCACTGGTCTAAATATTATGAATATGAATTAATGTACAATTCATTGTTCAGTTTGGAGTTTGTCCAATTACTCAGCGCGCACAAGGTCTGATTTCTTAATGGGTACCGTTAATTGCATGTAGTAGTTAGACAATTAATTAGGCGAACTGCTGACCGTCGCGATGCCGGATTGACGTAAGAATATTTGGATTTACTCGCACAACATGGGTTTATTATTTTTTGAGCTGTATGATATATACATATTTTCAAAAGTGGGTAACCGAAATGAAAAATAGAAATTCTGCGTTGAATCCAATTTTCTTCCGAGGTTTCGGTGACTTTGCAGTTACCGTAGTCACGGGTACATTCCATTTTACCTACACATACCAATGGTATATACTTAAAGTGGCTTTATATTTAACCGTCAAATTGTTGCACGAGTACAAAACACAAATCCAATGTAATAGAAATTTAACCCCGCGTTTAGTAGCCCAATAACAGAATATCTCTAACATCAGTTATATTATCCCCAATATGGCTCTACAATTTAGCATAAATAGTATTTGTGTTCCTTGTAAATGCACATAGTATGTTAATATTTTCATTTTCTCTGAGATGCAGGTTATTGCAAACCATATTATAATGCATTGTGGCTGGTGAAATGACTCACATTAGCAGGAATACCTTTAACTTTTGCAAAATTATAAACTAAGCGGATGTTTCTGATTCTGAGCGTGACAGATAACACAATCATTTCAAGTTACAAGCCAATATAGTTCAGAACTCCAGAGTAAATATCTAACAAGTAGTGCCTTGATATAATACCGACAACATTAAATAATAGAAACAGACTGCGCAGAGAGCGCGGGTTCGCCGCATTGTCTCACATTCCCACAGTGAAAATAAAAGTGAGAATTCAATCTTTTCCAAGCGCATTAACGGTATCTCTATACAGTACAGTAAATTTTAATATTAAAACAGCAACCGCCGACATCCGGGTTTAAAAACCATGACTCGAGTAGCGGCGACGCGCGACGTGAAATTGTTTTACAAATCGCTCCTATTACAATTATGTTAATTAAACATAAGATGCATTTTATTAAGTTTGTAATTTTGGTACGTGTGGTCGAATGGTATTGAGCTGTAGCCGGAACGTTGCAATGGAACCATAACGCGGTCATTACATAATATGGCTGATAGGCAAACGCGTCATTGCGGTGGTTTATGCGTAAGTACTCCCAAATGGCCGGTGCGCACGGGCCGGCTGCGACGTGACGCCCGAATGTCGCATTGTTACAGTTTTATGCGTACCCGACCTTAGATTAAATGTTAACTGGAAGATTTATGACGGTCATGAAGAGGCTAGTTTGGACTGTGCGCTTTCGTCGAGCGTTCAACTTCATAAGTGCCCAATTTGTGGGAGCGCTTAGTGCGGTGTCGTGCGCAGGCGTACACGCCCGCCTTTTTATTGCTGCCCCTTAACTGTAAACAACACCCATTCTTGTTGGGATTGTCTCGGAATCCAACTTGTAACTGTGTTATCTCAGATATAAATGTCTCAAATAATAAGTACCACCATAACGCGGCCAAAACCTGTAGCATTTTGTGTGATGTAAAATTAAAATGTAACTTTACATGTCATATACATTACTGCAGTCATTATATGTACTATTACGATGTTGAGATAATTCCAAACATTATACGCTTACATTCAACATTTTAGACTGACTTAAATCCGTTCATTCTAGTAAACACTTTTGTTATTCCAACAAACGCGTTTTAAAATAAATGCCTTTAGGCTAGATCCATTAAGCACATAAATGTATTAGGTAAGTAAGTTAATACATCAAAAAACTTTGTACCTTTATTTTCAATTAAACTAACGGTCAGTTGAACATTTAGAAATAGTAATAACCAAATGATGATCCAAAACAGGTTGTCTGAGTTGGTAATTCTGTTCAATTATTATAAAGCCATGCTAAAGTACAAGACACTAAGTACAAGGCAGTGATATTGCCTACTGATTGTAAACATTTGAATTTTTACTAAAACTACACCATTTTCCCGTTTTCGATATTCCTAGTGTGTTGCAGGCTATAGTTACCACTCATCACCACTAATCTAATCGTATGCACAATAAACATGTTCAGAGACCCCTTGTCTCCAATAGTTCCATATCTGTGAAATCAAGTAAATTGGTCGGATTCTTACACTCACCAATCTTCGCTTAGGCTTGATAAGCGGCCGGTTCTGTCCGTTCATCTTGTAGTAGAGACCGCACGCGTTACAGAGGTAGTGCCCGGTGCCGTCGCGCCGCCATAGGGGAGTGCTCGTCGCCCCGCAGTTCACACACTCGCGCCCCTCTGTCACATACACAACACAACCTCAGAGATTGGCACAAGGAACTACAGTAGTACACACTTTATAAGGCACATCGTAAATCTTCAGTCTCGCGGACAAGGCACGTTCCTATCGTTGTCAAAGAAGCGACACAAAATAATTAACATGGTGTCAATATATTGTGTAGTGCATCATCATCAGTCTCATTGGCGTGACTGATTAACATGCACGCCGATTGACCAATACCAGCGCAGAAGAAGACGCATCGTGCGTAGAGTATCCGGATTGGTCTATAGCTTTATGGACGCTTCTAAAATTCGCCTTCTAGCAAGGTACATGAAGCCTTATAAACTGTGTACTACTATACCAACAAACCTTGTTTCAATCCACAATGAAATAAACTTAATTGAAAGCTGCTAAATGAACTATCAAAATTATAATCAGTTTATTTTTAATAACAAAAAATCAAACGGGCAAAAAATACCCACACCATAATGAACTCAGTCAAAGCAAATGGAAGCGTTAGTTTGTGTGTGATTACCTGTTTCCTGGCAGGCTGAGGAAGATGAGAGAAAAAACAATTCAGAAACATTACAAATTGATTTCACTAACAAACATGCATGCAATACGAGTACACAGTTCACAATTACATAAAAGTACTGAATCATCGTTAACAAGTAACAGCAAGAGTCAAAGTCAAGAGTAATAGCAATCACTACCTACAATGAAAAATAGTGAAATATTAATTAACAAGGAAAGCGGCCAGTGAAACTCGAAGAAAAAATATCAAGATTTTTTAACACGCAAGGAAAATCGGGAGAAAGTAACCGCGGCTGGCTGAACCAAGCCGGATAGATGGTAAGTACGATTCAAACTATCTAGATTAAATTTAGTCGTCTCGTATTATGAGAATAATGAATTTAAATCTATTCTACTAACTTCATAACCAACTTGTTCCTTTATTAATTATCTATGTTGATGTCACTGAATTGAATACTGTTATTTCAACACGCCTATTTTAGTTAGTTATTAAGTAGTGTTAGTATTAATTTAATAACAATTTAAGCTTTCAATTAACTAATCATCTTAGACATCGTCGATGTTAAAGACACAGCGAAAATATAAAAACGAATAATAACTGGTTAATAAATGCAATCTGTTTGTAATACTATCAACTTAAAATCAATTCCTTCGGGCTACGGTAGCGGCCACGGTTACGGCGGGGCAAGGGGTGCTAAGAATCTCCGGCAGAGATCCGGCTACCTAAAGAAACAACAACGGCATTTAAAACTGGCAACATATAACACGCGCACACTGAGGACTGACGAAAAGCTATTAGAGCTAGAAACGGAGTTAGGCAGGTTGCATTGGGACATAATAGGTTTGTGTGAAGTCCGAAGAGAGGGGGAGGATACCACAATACTGCAATCCGGCAACCTGTTTTACTACCGTGAGGGCGACCAGATGTCCCAGGGTGGTGTCGGGTTTCTCGTCCATAAGTCTCTCATCAACAACATCGTGAAGATCGAAAGTGTGTCAGCTAGGGTAGCGTACCTTGTACTAAGAATCACCAAGCGCTATGCGCTGAAGGTGGTACAGGTTTACGCACCGACTTCATCGCACTCCGACGATGAAGTGGAGGCTATGTATGATGATATCAGCAGAGCAATGCATACCTCCAAGACACACTTTACGGTCGTTATGGGAGACTTCAACGCAAGGCTGGGCATTCGAAGTGGTTGTGAGTTGAAAGTGGGGCAATATGGATTTGGACACCGGAACCCCAGGGGACAGCGGCTGGCCGATTTCATGGAAAAAGAGGGACTCTTTATGATGAACTCTTTTTTCAAGAAGCCGCCGCAGAGGAAGTGGACTTGGTTGAGTCCCGATGGTTCCACACGAAATGAGATTGACTTCATCATGACCACCAGAAGACATATATTTAACGACGTCTCTGTGATCGCCAGGGTGAAAACCGGTAGCGATCACCGTATGGTAAGAGGCACGTTAAATATTAATGTTCAACTGGAGAGGTCTCGCCTGATGAAGTCTACGCTCCGACCTAACGTGCTTCAAATCAATAACCCCGAGAGCTTTCAACTCGAACTGCAGAATCGCTTTGAATGCCTAGAGAGCTGCGTAACAGTGGACGATATAAATAGCGGGCTAGTGGAAACTCTGCAAACAGTTGGGTCTAAGTTTTGCAAGGGACAACGCAAATTAAGACCCAATAAACTATCTCAACAGACTCTCGATCTCATGGCGACAAGACGACAGATGAAACTGCAGTCTTCAGACGACGCGTCACAATACCGGCAGCTTAATAGACGTATATCCAGCTCCTTGCGACGCGATATTCGTCGCTTTAATACAAAGTGTATTAAAGAGGCGATCGAACGGAACAGGGGTTCCAAGGTGTTTGCAAGGAACATGTCTGTTGGGCAAAGCCAGCTGACTAGTCTGAAGACCAACAGTGGAAATGTAGTCTCATCTAAACCAGAGATTTTGAGGGAGATTGAGAAGTTTTACAGCGAGTTATATACCGCTACACAGATTCCCGCTTCAAGCTTAGCCGAAGACCCGAGAGCTAAGTTAACCCGACATTTATCTGAGGATATCCCGGAAGTCACCTTGAGCGAGATTAGGATGGCTCTGAAACAACTTAAGCGAAATAAGGCCCCCGGAGAAGACGGAATTACCGCAGAACTTTTGAAAGCAGGTGGCACGCCAGTGCTTAAGACCCTTCAGAAGCTCTTTAATTCCGTGATCCGTGAGGGTGCGACGCCAGAGGCGTGGAGCAATGGCGTGGTGGTGCTTTTCTTCAAAAAAGGCGACAAAACCTTGCTGAAGAATTATAGACCCATCACGCTATTGAGCCACATTTACAAGTTGTTCTCCAGAGTCATCACGAACCGTCTCGCGCGTAGGTTTGATGATTTCCAGCCCCCGAACAAGCCGGGTTCCGCAAAGGCTTCAGCACCATAGACCACATACATACGCTGCGGCAGGTTATACAGAAGACTAGAGAGTATAACCGGCCATTATGCTTGGCGTTTGTGGACTATGAGAAAGCCTTTGATTCGATCGAGACTTGGGCTGTGCTTCAGGCCCTCCAACGGTGCCATATTGACTTTCGCTATATCGAAGTATTGAGATGTCTGTACGAGAGCGCTACTATGTCAGTCCGTGTACATGAAGAGCTTACACAACCTATCCAATTGCACCGAGGAGTGAGACAGGGAGACGTTATATCTCCGAAACTGTTCACAGTTGCGTTGGAAGATATGTTTAAGCTGCTCGATTGGAAAGGACTTGGCATCAACGTGAATGGCGAGTACATCACTCATCTTCGATTTGCCGATGATATAGTAGTCATGGCAGAATCCATGGAGGATTTAAGCACTATGCTCGAAACCCTAGACGGAGCTTCTCAACAGGTGGGTCTTAAAATGAACATGGACAAGACGAAAGTCATGTCTAATGCCCATGTCGTACCTATACCGATATCAGTTGGAAGTTCTGTCCTCGAAGTTGTTGACGAATATGTGTACCTGGGACAGGTAGTCCAAATGGGTAGGTCCAACTTCGAGAAGGAGGTTTCTCGTCGAATCCAATTAGGATGGGCAGCGTTCGGGAAGTTAAGGCAGATCTTTTCGTCCAAAATACCTCAGTGTCTCAAGACGAAGGTCTTTGACCAGTGTGTGTTGCCAGTTATGACATACGGAAGCGAAACGTGGTCGCTCACTAAGGGCCTCTTGAATAGACTCAAGGTTGCTCAGCGTGCTATGGAGAGGGCTATGTTAGGTGTCTCCCTACGCGATAAAATCCGAAACGATGATATCCGTAGGAGAACTAGGGTGACCGACATAGCCCAGAGGATTAGCAAGTTGAAGTGGCAGTGGGCAGGGCACATAGTGCGTAGAACCGATGGCCGATGGGGCGGAAAGGTTCTCGAGTGGCGTCCACGTAACGGAAAGCGAAGCGTAGGCCGACCCCAACCAGATGGACGGATGATCTGGTTAAGGTGGC
>PQWD01009919.1:0-118253 GCA_019425675.1 Leucinodes orbonalis | reverse complement strand
CAGATTATATTTAAAGTTAAGACCCGTGGGCCAACTATTAGGCAGAGCAGTTGTACCATTGCCCCAGATTGTCAAATTTAATATATTGATTAATTAATTAAATTACTTTAACTAATAGACACTTCACTACAGTTATTAATTAAATTAACATTGGATGTGTACATTTATTGATTGTTGAAGATATTCTGTTAATGCTCTTTGTTTTGTCTAAACTGTATGCATTGAAACTTTTCAGGAGTCTTTGGATGAAGCAGCTTCAAATGATTCTTCTAAAGGTGAGTTATTTAAAATTTTACACATCCTGATATATTAAAAATGGTTTGATTTTTATGTCAATTAGTCATGTTTTTTGTAAATATTAATGCAATACGTAAACATGGTTCATATTCTAAGTGTTTGACAATTGCTTCATTGATGACCTGATGTGACCTAGTGACAAAGATACTGACAGTTTACATACTACAACGAAATTTATTTTTATGAAAGAGCTCTTTTTTTTAATTTCAATTATTACATGTAAAAGGAAAACAGTTTTGAATTCACATTTTTATTGACTTTAATTATACAAGACGGCATATACAAACCCACAAATTAAAAAATAATACAAATAAGACTTTAAAAATGAACAGACTTGGTATTTCTTCTGTGTAAGTTGGAATTTTTCGTATGAGCCCCAAATGTAGTCACCCATCATGTTTCATTATATTGTCCTTGATAACGCTTTTCAAAGTTCATTATCTTGGTGAAAACTTCCCCTTGCTCTTCTAAATATGCACCTAAGTTGTCTTTAAAGTTATCCAAATGAGCATGTATCATGTGGACTTTCAATGACATTCTACAACCCATAACTTTGAAGTTGTGAAGCATATCAGTAATAAGCTCCATGTAATTCTCTGCACTTCTGTTGCCAAGAAAGCATATTCACTGCTTTAAGGCTGAGCCACGCTTTGTTTTTCGTGGTACTGAGGAGCTGTAGGAATTGTTCACTGGCCATTATTTTCTTTATTTGTGGACCCATGAAAATACCAGCTTTAATTTTAGCCTCTGACAAATTCAGGAAAAATGATTTTAAATATTAAAGGCCTCAGAGTCTTGACGCAGAGCCTTTACGAACTGCTTCATCAGACCTAATTTAATGTGCAAATGGAGGCATTAAAATATGATCGAGCTTCACAATCGGTTCATTTTTGACATTATGCTGTCCTATTTGAAACTCGCTCCGTTGTGGCCGTGAGTGCTGCTGGTAGTGAGTGCATCGGCTCTACTGTCCTATAAACAAATGTAACACGGATATTTAGTGTACCCGACAAATTTTTTTGGCTCTCAATTTAATGAATTCGCTGCAAATATAACAAAAAGAGTCCACGGAATTTTTGCAATTTTTGGAAGACATTTTAGGCCTCCCGACACATAAAATACGTTATTCCTTTGCAAAGCACACGCGCTCACTGCTGTTGATGTTTGTCACTCCGCTACACACCTACAGCCCTCCCTGCCCCTCTCCAGGATCTTCTATGCAACGCCTCCTAAAAAAACTGCTAAAACACTATAATATCTCGTTTTACATTGTGTAAAGGTACAAAAAGCAAACTTTATTTATTATAAATAGAGTTACTGCTTCTTTTTCGATGTATACAATCAGAAATATTCACTGAATAACAGACTCAGAGAAAAATATTTTTTTTGTTGACTTGTGTAATACATTGCCCATTTCAATTTATAAATATACTGAAAATTATGTTTAAGAAATAGTATTGTGATGTTGGTAATAAATTAATCTCTCTTTAACCAGTCCACTGCTGGATACAGGTCTTCCCCATTTTGCGCTAAATATAATGGTCCTCCACTTTCCTCAAAAAATTCATAATAAGCCATAAAAAAGAAAAACTCATTAAATTATTAACTTTCAGATGAGGACTATATACTTGAGTATTCGCTAGAGTATGGTTTTCTTCGATTATCGCCTAGCGCTCGACTCCGTTTGAAGATACCAGTGAAGATTGTCACACTGGACCCTCAGAAGGATGCTTGTTTTGGTGACACGTTCTCGCGCTTTGTACTCGATGAGTTCTTGGGATATGATGATTTATTAATGGCATCAATTAAAACATTGGCTGAGAACGAGGATAATAAAGGTTATCTAAGGTGAGTTAGGAATAATCATAAATTAAGGTCAAGGTCTCATGAGAAACATAAAAAGTATATTAGTTGTCTTAGTAACAATTATTGGACATTTTAATTAAACATATATTTTTTCAATGTTGACAATAGAACTTTATAAACAATAAACTTACTAGATGCACAATCACGAAGAAACGTCATCCAAAAAATGTGTGAGCTGCATGACATACATATTGTTATTGTTATAATTTGAATGTGCCACTCAAGTGATGGGCAGACTTGCCGCGGATACTTTTTGAGTGTGATTGTGCATCTTAAATAAATTAAGCAATACAATGAATTTTCCATAACATAGTTATTTTAAGCTTGGTTGGTTTGATATTATTATAAATAATAGATAATGACTATCTATTGTTATTGATTTCTAGCAACATTGCTTCTGTCATGGTCAGGTGTATCACTTAACATCAGTTGAGCGTGCTGACCCTCCCGTTCATCTATGACCTAAAAAGTTATAGCATAATTTATGTAGTAATTAAATTAAAATGTGTAAGGCGTGAATGTTAGAGGGTAGCAAGCAAAAAGGTCTCATGTCCACCTCTCTCTTCCTTACAATCATTTTTTTAATTTTATTGCCGGAGCTTACATATTCTATTAAAAAACAATTAATCATGAAACCATTGATAAAACATCTTTCCTAATAAATGTGTGAAGATTTAGATGTGATGATTGAATCAAATCTTTTAAAACCATAGCAAATCAACCAACCTATTCAACCCCTCTGCAGGGTATAATCCTTATAGGAGGATTTTTTTTAATTACGGCCTTGATCACTCTGACATGAAATTATTGGAATATAATATTAATTTCCATAAGTTGTAAATAAGCATACTTACTAGTGTAGTAGTTATTAACAATTACCATATTTGTTAAAAAATTAACATACATTGCACATTGACAAGGCTTTGTTTGATAACAGGAATGTGATCACGGGTGAGCATTATCGCTTCGTCTCCATGATGACAGCACGCAGCTCGTACATTGCAGCTTTCTTCATAATGCTTGTGTTTGTAAGTATTGCATAGAAGATTATTTTATTATATGCAACCATTGAACGCCGGGAATCCAGTCACATCAGATAATCTATTGTGTCTGGCGCCTTAAGGCGTCATTGGCGGTCAAAGGGTTAAATGAATGAAAATCAACTATCGACTATTAGGAATGCGTATATATTAAATGTTGTATACATTGAAACAAAGAAAGAAAATAATTTCATAAATGATAATTAGGACCCAATAAGGCTATGCTCGTCACTTGCATGGTGAAGGCAGTCAGCAGCCAACAGTAAAAAGTCCATCGGAAAAAAATCATTCAGAGGCCTATCGGAAACTAGAAAGAACTCTTTTTTGTAATAATGCCAAATTACTAGGCTATATCGTTACTTCATTAAATAAATTTGCACTTTAAAGCTTACGGTTGCATTAAAGTATATCAAATGGTTAGCTGTGTAGCTACCATGCAAATCACATTATTTGACAATCACATTTTTTGTAAGTTATAATTTCATAATAAGGGATATTAGGAGTCATATGGCTTACAGGGTTGGAAGCTTTTAAAGTGAGATAACATCAAAGGAATATTTTTTACTAGGTCCATGTACTCTACATTCATAGTCGTCAAATGGATAATGTTTATAATATATAAATAGCCCTTAATTTTTTTGGCTTTAATTGTATATGAAACCCTCAAATATTGTTTTTAATAGGTCTGGTTTTAGGGAATTGTCTTAAAAAGTATTCACTGCAAAGGTGTCGTAGGAACATGTTTAATCATTGTTTTATTGTTTCGACCTTGATATAAAACAAGTTGGATGACGTTAGCGTCCTCATAGTCAATAAAAATAGAGTTCCGTTATTTATGTTTCAGTGTTTTGACTTGTGTGCATGCGCAGGTGTTGTCATAGTGAAAATGGAATTTCTATTACTTTTTTAATTATTTTTAACACTTGCGGACTTACTATCTCACAAAAACAGATCTTGGTGACGAAAACCAACATAGGTATGATTATACTAACATTGATCGTTCGTCAACTATATGATATGAGTAGGTTATTATAAAATTGTTATTTTGTTGCAGTAATAATAAAACAATGTTTACTAGTGCTGTGTGATTAGGTTGACTTTTGGCTGTAATATGTATTCTATTGATCATCTGTAGCAAGAAAACACGAGTAACTTGTTTAGAGGTTTTTTTAGTAATAATAAAACAACGTTCACTAATGCTGCGTGATTAGGTTCACTTTTGGCTGTTATATGTATTCTATTGATCACCTTTAGCTAAAAAATACGAGTAACTTGTTCAGAGGTCATTGACATGATATATTAGATACAGTTGTTTGTTCTTACGTCATGATGTATGCTTACTTTAATCAGGATTAGAAAAAACATACAACAGCCAATTTTATGGCTTCATGATTATGATTCATCACAATTTGATATGTTGGGGTTTTTTTTTAAATTATATTTTAAAAATATTGTATGATCATATTGATGTGATTTTTTACTTTAAATCAAACGCAACTAGAAATATTTTAGACTTTAACATAAAGAAACAGTTTTGACTAAATTGATTGATCAAATCATGAAGGTTAGTCCTCCAAATTTATTCTACACTTATTTTTATTAAATAGCGCCATCTAGTGTTGAGTAGCTTAAGTACGTGCTTCACCCATGTTTCAGTTTGCTTGAAAGTATCGTTGGGCAATCAAAAGTAATAATGAAATCACGGTAGATGGCGCTATTTCACAAATATAGATACAATTTTATTTATATTTTGGAAACGTTTCCTGCAGTGTCCTTGCTCTGAATTACAGTACATATCGTTAATCTTTTTTACTCATAATCATCATCATGAGCACATTCAAGCTCATTCAAGAGCCTACCCGTAAAGGGTGTATAGGCCTTAGTCATCCACGCGGGCCCAGTTCAGATTGGCTGATTTCACGCGCAACCTTTGAATTCCTCCGAGCATTTGAATCTCTTCACAGGGTGCGCAGGTTTCCTTCCGATGAACGTACATATAATTTCCGAAATTCGAAATAACATTGGTACGTGTTGGGATTTAATTGTCAAACGGAAGCATAAGTGTAGGAATAACTTAGATTCAAAACTAGGTTCCTTACCCTTTTACCTCACAAAAAAAAATGATGTGATTGCAAGCGCGGATCCAGGTTAGGCGCCAGGGGGGGGAGGTCACGTAGTAGTAGTCAAGTTAAGAACCTTAAGGCATTTTGTCAATGTACGTTAGTATAGTACTGAAAAACAGCTCAGGAGGGGGTCACGACCCCCATGACCTCCCCCTGGATCCGCCGTTGTGTGATTGTTTAAAAGATTCATCGAACAAATTAAATATAATAATCTGTTATAATATTACAATAACTGCATTTTATAGCCTTTTTATAATTTGCATCGGGCATTTATCTATTTATATCTAGAATGGATATTTGGATTTTGAGAGAGCTCATAGCATTTTCATAAAAGGTTATGCAAATATTTTAAATGATAGGTTACCTTGAAAACATTTGTTGGTTTTTAAGGTATCTACGTGTCTTAGATGTCAGTACATCGGATACATATCAATTAATAGGTACGGCAACGGGCGCGGTCCCTCGCAGCGCCACTAAAATCAGGACTCTCCCCGAGTTACAGTTATTGCTCTTTTACAGCCCTTTCAAACTTTATTACGGTACCAAATTCCACCTCTGACGGCGGCTAGACTAACCTGCGCTGTGTGTTTAACAAAAACTCCTCGAAGCGGGTTAGTTAAGGTATTTTAGTCGTAGTGTTATGTTTTATTGGTTTTGCTAACCATACATTAATAAATAAATAAACAAATATCCACTTAAATTCACCCAGCGCCAACTAGACCAAAACTAAGCATTATCATGTAATATTGATACTAAGCAACGAATAAACATACTTATATATTTTTTTTGTAAAATACATACAAATTATACATAGAAAACACCCCGACGAATACAATCAGACATGTTCACGTCCACAAATGTTGGTACTCACCGAGGATCGAACCTGGAACCCGTGGTGTAATAGCGGACGTCTCAACCATTACATCAGATGGGTCGTCATACATGCATAAAATCGATTTTTTTTTGCGATTATCGTTTTTTTATTTTGATCACTTACACGCTAGAATACACAGGCATTAAATTATCTTTATCTATTTCGCAATTAGGTACATGTATTGTCTTGTGGTCAATTCATATTTTTCTTGCATAAATAAATTGGGGTTTGCGGATTGGTAGTTTAAGAGGCGCTGAAAATTAAGGAAGTTGGATAGTTTTGAGATGCAATGAGAAAAGCGGAGGACCGGGTTATTTGGCGCAAAATGCCAGAGATCTATGTTCAAGAGCTGACTGCGATAGGTTGAAAAATAAAGAAGAAAAAAACAATTTTACTTAGGTACTTACTACTTAAAATGCAAATAAGAAATAAACCTATTGCACTTACATCGTCCATAAATCGGTAATAAAGATTAAAGACAAAATGAATTGGGAAATCCAAAAATGACTGATAGTGCCTATTTTTATGTGACCAAACCTTGAATATTGGCCAGTGATAGGTATCACACGTTGACGTATATTGGGAATTACGTTGCACACGCCGAAAAGGAATTCACGAATATTGGATGTGACTGGCTCAGTTTCGATATGTCACCAGACTAATCTCATAGCCCAGTGTCACCGGGCGTAGAAATTGCATTAATCAATTGTCAAACTACTAACGTATCACCTATCTCCGATTTCGCATGCACGTAGGGTTGCCAAAACAACTAGTATGGGTTTATTTAAATCATCATCATCAGCTCATTAAACGTCCCCACCGAGTGGCACGAGCCTACACGTATAGGGCTGATTAGACCTTAGTCGTCCACGCGGGCCCAGTGCGGGTTGAACGACTTCACGCACAACCTTTAAATCTCTTCGCAGGCGTGCGCAGGTTTCCTCACGATGTTTTCCTTCATCGTAAGAGCGTCGGATAACGTCATAGACATCCGAATATACAATAGACTGGACGAGCCGCCAAGTTTATAGGCAGTCCCAGTGTCGCAATTTCTTTTCGGTTCTTACCTGTGAAAATTTATTCTATTACTTGGTAAATTTACTGATTCATTGCGATGATGGCATGTTACAATTGCACAGGATGGCATTTTGAAAAAAAAAAAAACGGTAATTTCTTCTAATATTCGTGCGTCTTGACTCGTCTCACAGAGCGTAAACAGGCAGTTAGTTCGAAAAAAAATAACTGAATCACGAACGATTACGAACCCGTCGTGATTGTATGTAGGCAAGTATTTAACACGAAGAAAATAAGTAACAATCGTCTTTCGAAATTAATGAACTATCATTAGCCTATAATGTCTCACTACGGAGCTAAACCCTTCCCACCCAGAAAAACGATGTGGAAATTAGGTACAAACTAAGGTAATTGGTGGGTGTTAACGACTGCCTAAGATATTATACTATTATATTATACTAGAAACAAATAACGGTCAACTATAGCCTCTGGCTATAAATATATAGATATAAATGTAGATACCTGAAGATGAAATGAGGTGAAATTAAACTCAGGTAACCCTTCACTGTGCCAGGGCTATAGCTCAAAGTGAATGCAGGAATTCAGTCAGTGACAAGATTAAATTATTCGTTGAAATAGTGATAGTTGAGCTGTAGAATCCAGTATTAAAAGAAATTAAAAATGCCAATTCAACGTGTAGATTGCAGCCTAATCTTTAGAGTTCTATCTACGGTAGCATATTCCTGATTGAAGCAAGGTTCTTAATTGTGAAGTTGTAATTTGTTGCATTTTTTAAAGAGTTTCATGCTCAGATTTCCTTACGATGTTTTCCTTCACCGTAGAAGCGTCTGATAAACGTACAAATAATTTCGAAAAAAATATTGTTAAGTGGCGGGATTAAAATCTGCACTCTCCAGATCGGAAGTCAACAGTTCGAACCAGTGAGCTAACGACACTTCTCCAATGGATATCTTTATTAAATATTTTGACATAGGCCGCTGTGGTGTTATATAATTTGGTCGAAAAACGATTAAATATAAACGGGTAATGTAAATTGGATAAAGGTACGCCAAAATGTATTTAAAGAAGTATAAGGTTCAATTAAAGTCCGGTTTCTGTATTCACGGGTAGGCGTTGCAGCATCGTCGGTGCATACGAGTAGTCCGTACCGTTACCGGCTTTAAACGGTCAATGGGAAACAATTGCTCGTAACATCCAACGAGAATTAGTGTTGCATTTTTTTCGCTTAGGAATGCGTATTTAAAATAAAGTTCAGGATCCAGGCATTGGTTTTAACTTCATAAATTACAAAATACAAATTTTATTTTTACAAAAAAAATACATAAAATATATAAATTATATGGACTTGAAAACATTAACACTTTCTAGTTTCTGAAGCTTAGGAAGTCCGCCATCGACGGGGTTGTAAGGATGACATGGACTGTACGATGACGTTATGGTGAATGCAGTATTCTGCCACTTTTTAAAAATTACATTATGTGGAACGTGCAATGCCATGAAGTTAAATCGTAGAGTTACAACGTTACTCGTATGTCAACGATGCAAGATCGTCCGTGCGATGGAGAACTGTTAATTAGAGAAAATATTTAAAATCGAATGCATAGAGGCTATAAAAATCTTTAGTGTTTGTAACACTAATGTGTTACTATTGTGATTGTAATATTTCACATGTAAAGCGCCAACTAAATAGCATTACATTGATTTAATTTATCACTCAAATCCACAGATAAAAATGTACATTTGCCAGCATTAAGTCTGAAACACCCAAAGCGCGATTTAGAACGTTGTTTCGAAGCATTAATGGCTTACACCAGCTTAGGCTAGTTAACTGACCCGCGCCGGTAGTTTCCCGATCCAGGGCTTTCGTTAAAGCCAGAATTGTTTTCACTGGAACTAATACCAGACAACACGAAAATTTATTCACAGAACGTTCCTTGTTTATTTTATAGTTGCCGACTGTAATAGTACCTATCGATCTCGTTTCAATACTTATTGTTTTATTAGCTGCTTTATTTATTTGTACAAATACTAAGTCCGTTGCATTTGCATGTATCCAAAACATACATCTATTCTAAAATGTAATAAGTAGGCAAACATGTAGACAAATCACCTGATAGTGATGCCACCATGAACAGTCGTAACACCATAGGATCGTGCGTTGTCGACTTTTAATGGAGGGGGGAAATATATAGCAGCAGGGAAGGACTTTCTCTGGTAACCTCACTTGGCGAAATAAGATTGACATCGATCTGAGAGGCCGCGGTATCACTCTGGTCAAACCAGCTCATTCTTGCTGACCTTCGAGGTGCTGAGGCGTGGCTCTTTCATAGTTACTTTTCTGCTGTTCATATACCTGTCGCTAAAAGATGTAGGTACTTACCTACTCGGTTGGCTCGTATAAGAGTATGGGTTGTTACGATATGCTCTGTTGTTTATTTGATATACTTTGGTAACCTCACTAACTCGACGAAACAACGGTTTGGTATCACTTCGCTTGAGCAGGTCATTTCGTGAGGAAATGGCTTCCCCGTTGCCTGCCTCTAAAGCTCTGAAACCGATAAAATTTCCAATCCTTTATCATGTACTTAGGTACTTGCCGTGAAATCTTTCATTTTGTTATTTTTTAACCGCTTCTTCAAGGGAACATTTTCATAAAGTTCTTAAATTGATTCTCTAAGAAATCACCTAAAACGGTTTGAAACGTGTTTTTTTTTGTTTAAAAGCGCATGCACGCGCGCCCGCCCGCGTTGATAGGATAGACCCCATCGCTCGTCGAATGAAATGGTTTATTTAGGTGACAATAATGTGCTCTAAACGTTCGCGTTCTTTTTATAGTTCAGAGTAAAACCGATATAAACCGGTATTAACCGCGATTTTTAACCGGTTCCGAGCCTTGCCTGCCTGCCCTCGGCAGTGAGATATTAAAGACTGGTGTGTAAATTAGTTGTCCAATTTAGGCAAATTTGCGTCTACAATACACACAATACAAATATACACGTGGACCCGTAAAGGGCAACCATCGATCAAAGGTACGAGTTGTGCGGCCGCGAGCCGCTAAACTTGCCGTGACCATTTGTTGCCTGCTATTGGTAAAGCACTACTAAAGTTAGCCGGTTAGGCTTCGTAACTTCACGGAATCGATTTGTGTTAACTTGGTGTTTATAGGGAATTATTCTTAGATTTGGGAGTAGCGAATTAGTGCTATATCCTGACTTGGTAATAAATAGTTCTATTAATTTTAACCTAATAGTTTTTGCCCACGGCTTCGCTCGCATTAAATTCGAGGTAACTCTGTCCCCTTTTTCTGATATGTATTTTTTTCGAATTTTTAGAATAAGAATGAAAAATTGAAATCCATAAGATGAATAACCTTATACTTTTTTATGTTATAAGTGTATAGGACGGTCTGGACGTTCACCTGATGGTAAGTGATACGCGAGACCATGACAGAGCGGCATTAAAGGAGACCAACAACTGATAGACAGTTATTATTCTCCATCATATCATATCATATCCATCATATCATAGACATTTTCTGCCGCGTACGATTAATTTGTGGAATCAGTTGCCATCGGAAACGTTTCCGGAACGATATGACCTGGCATCTTTCAAAAAGAGAGCGTTTTCTTATATAAAGGGCCGGCAGCGCATCCCTGCGACCTCAGCTGTTGCAAATGTCCATGGGCGGCGGTGACACTTTCCATCAGGTGAACCGCATGCTCGTTTGCCTCCCTATGTTATATAAAAAAAAATCAATGCCGCACTGCGCCCGTCACCCGAGACAACAGATGTTAGGTCTCTTATACCCGGTAATTTCACTAGCTAGCGCCCTCATCCCGAAATACAAAAGTGCATAACACTCCTGTTTCACGGGATGATATCTGGCACTGCGGTGGTACCTACCTAGACGACTCAGTATCGAGTCTACCACCTAGTAAAACCTATCATAGGATATTACAAGGAACAACGGAACACACTATATAGTTTTACATAAACTGTAAACCAAGCAAGCCCGTTGATTACCTTCAAGCAAGAGTTGACCAACTGGGCGCATCAGACCATGCGTCGGTCTGATGCGCCCAGTTGCGTCTTCCCGTTTATGAAAATACTTGCAGTGTGATAAAAACGGGCAAATAATTTTATTTTATTTGGGATAAGAAACAGCTAACAATGAATCCTTAAAACTAATAAAAATAATGTACTCTCTTCAACCTATTGCAGTCCACTGCTGGACATAGGTCTCCCCCATTTTGCGCCAGACATCCCGGTCCTCCGCCTTTCTCATCCAGCTTCCACCAGCGACCTTTCGCAAGTCGTCGGTCCATCGGGCCGGAGGGCGTCCTACGCTACGCTTGCCAAGACGCGGTCTCCACTCCAAAACTCGTCTGCTCCAACGGCCATCGGTTCTGCGACATACGTGACCAGCCCACTGCCACTTCAACTTGCTGATCCGGCGGGCTACGTCGGTAACTTTAGTTCTCTTACGAATTAAATCATTTCTAATCTTATCCCTAAGAGATCTCGATCCCCTAGAGACACGGCATCTACTTACTCTTAATGTACTCTTTATAGATATTATTTAAAAGGCTCAATTTTTATTAAAGTTTCAGCATTAACAGCAAGCTTAAACAAATTTTGAATTTTAATAAATAATGTAGGTAATGAATTATTTTATCATTCAAAGAAGATGTATGAATAATAATAATATTGTATTGTAAAACACGATTAATTTTATTGGCATCGAAATGACCTTTAAATATCGTCGGCTTAGAGTGTAAACCTGCTAAATCCATTTTGACTATAATACGTTTTTCATACCATTCGAAAGTGTGAAAAAAAATACATAATCTAATAAAACCAGCCACAGTCCGTTTTTCTTTAAAATTCAGAAAAACGCAAGTGAGTAAAATTGTCAAATCCAAAACTTGCACTTGTCTCCTGCTAACTCCGTGTAAGCCGCCATTTTGTTCCGAGATGCCGATGCCGGCAAATGTGCTCTTACAAAATATAATTGATGTTTTCTGTGATAACAGTTTAAAAAAATATTTATTAATTCATTTCCACTGACATTGACACAGCACCATCTAGCACCAAATTAAGCGTAAAGCCTATATTATGGGTACTAAACAACTGATAAACATACTTGTATTTTTTGTAAATAGATACATATTATGTATAGAAAACACCGAGACGATTACAAACAGAAATGTTCATGCACACAAAAGTATGTACTGCCTGGGAATTGAACCCGGAACCCTTGGTATAGTAGCCGACGTCTGGACCATTGCACCACATGGATCGTCAAAACCTCGAATTGTTTCACCTTAAAAAAGACCAGTGCGAAATATTTGCTCTCTATAAAGTCGGAAATAAATCCCAAGAAGAATTCGGAACATCTAAAGAAGAAAGAAGAAGCTAGATTTGAGCACGAGAAAGACATAGACGAAGAAAATCTTGTTCTACTGTAGACTTGCAGGCGGTTCTGAAGGTCCCTTAATCTAATATTAGTAGCTTGTACTATAGAACAAAGCTTGTTTAATTGAGTATACAATCTTCCTCTTTTTTTAATTTAAACAAAGATGGTTATTGTTATCTATGGAATGAAACCAAAACTGAAGGCTTGAATTCTGAAAAGTTTCCAAGTGTTTGGGTAAGCTTAATACTGGCTTCACGTTTACTTCAGGGCTAGAAGGCGGTGTGTGAATGTCTGTGTATATTTATTTGTTAACATATTTAAAAAAGATTTTACAAAATGAGTCAGAAAAACCACATAATTTTTTTTTTTGCAATGAATGTACCCATCAAAATAGAAACTGAGTGATGTTAAAAACAAGAACATCAATGTGCCCGCAAAGCACATCATCTGCAGATCAGCAAGAAAACACCCAGACTTACGACGTAAATTAATTAAACCATAGTTTTTTTCAAAAGCTTTCCAAGATTCCAATGACATTGGGTTTTCCAAAAGCATTCGTCCTGGACGTAGTAAAGGTGACCCCATAGTTCCGACGTTAAAGCTCTTTACCTGCAGACTACCGTAATTATTACGACAAATTTGCCCACATTATATAAATAATTATACTAGTTAGTTAAAATAATACTTAATTGTAAGAATCACAGATTTCCAAATATTCAAATAACTGTGATAAGAATAAAGGTTTTATTTAGTTAAGGCTTAAAAGAAAATAAAAAATATTTCTAGATTTTATAAGAACAGAATATTTTTTTGTTAGACAAAAGTCTTTGAGCAACGCGTCCTACCCGTACTAACATACGCAGCTGACACTGACTGCGGGATTGGTTCACAAGTTCAAAGTCACTCAACGCGCAATGGAGCGAGCTATGCTCGGGGTCTCTCTTAGGGATAAGATCAGAAATGATTTAATCCGTAAGAGAACTAAAGTTACCGACAAAGCCCGCCGGATCAGCAAGTTGAAGTGGCAGTGGACTAGTCACGTATGTTGCAGAACCGATGGCCGTTGGAGCAGACGAGTTCTGGAGTGGAGACCGGGGCTCGGCAAGCGTAACGTAGGACGCCCTCCGGCCCGATGGACCGACGACTTGCAAAAGGTCGCTGGTGGAGGCTGAATGAGAAAACGTAGGACCAGGAACAGTAGCCAGATATCCCGACGCTAAATGGGGAGACCTATGTCCTGCAGTGGACTTCGATAGGTTGAATAGAAAAGCAAAATACCATAAATTTAAGATTGTGACTGAGAGTTTCAAAACTTTTATTTTATCATAAAGCCGTATAAGTTCGTTTGATCTTGAAAGAAAATTGTTATTAAATAAATAACATAAAAACAGAACCTATTTTTGTTAATTTTAAGAGTTTTTCTTTTGTTTTTGTTTATGAATACCTTTACAAATTTTGATTTGGTATGAATATGGAAACCTGTTAAGTTTTTTTAAAACAAATATTTGCTTACGAAAACCTGCTAAGTCACAAAAGTGGTTTTAATTAAATAAATACTGAAGTAATTTATCTCACTTTTATTTCAAATGGTATAGTATGCAAATACATGTTTGATAATATAAAATTCCTTTCATAAATAATAGTCATATTTTTTTAGGAATGTGTTTTGACTCTCCTGAAAATTTACCTAATATGGAGTTAGCAGGTTTACACTCTAAGCCGACGATATGAAATGCACATTTTATAATTTAAAATTGGAAAACGTGGTTGACATTCGAATTGATACTTAAATTTGAACATATTGTGAACGCCGAACGAAAACTAATACAAATTAATGGCTGAAATGAATAGTGTTTTGGGAGTTCCGTACAATTTGAGGCGTATAGGTGGCTGCGGTGGTCCCTCGGCCTCTATCAATCTTTTCGCCACATCATTTGCTCCCCGCGCCCTCTCGCCTCGATTGAATTTCATTAACGGAACGCTTAGTGCAGATTGAATCCATTTAAGTAACAGCTATCGGAGCCCGCTACGTATCCGCCGTGCACTCGGCACTCGTACGGCAAACGTGAAGGAATTTCCAATTTTACATTCGCTTAATTGCGGTTGCGCCGTTAATTGGAGCGAGTGCCCGGAGTGGTTATTGCTGGTTATTTTAAGGTTAATTATTTTATAGGTTACATGTTAACTTTGTGGAGTTAATGGATACTCGTCCACTGTTAGTTTGATGAGTCTGGTTAAATGGATATGGACTTTTGTTAGTAAGCGCTCTTTATGAAAGACTCGTCATTAGTAACTACCAAATATGTGTCGATGGCGTAGAAACTAGCACTTTCGGGAAACGATATCGCAAGTCAAGCAACTACTGCAATAGTCGATCAACGGATGGGTGACCGAATAATATTTTATTGAGTAACTCCATGCTTCAGTTACATATTCCAATATCCTTAGAAATATATTGCGATCCAGTGAAACTCCACGTCTCCGTGGGTCATTCTGCTGAACAGGAATTTGGAGGGCACGTTTACTTTACTATAGTAGTCGTTAATGCCCACCAATCAGTGTTGTGCCCGCATGAAGACCTGAACCCAGCAGCGGGACGTTGATACCGATGTGCTCCCGTATATTCACCATAATTAAATTTAAAAATAATCTTTTATTGGTAAGAATTTCCTGACGTGGTAACTAACCAATCATTTTGTTTGTTTTTATGTTGCAGACCGTGTCCATATCGATGCTGTTGCGTTACGCCCATCACCAGATCTTCGTGTTCATTGGTGAGTTATTTGGGATATGGTACAGGTGGCGTGGAGCGTCTTCTCTGCATTCAATGTCTGTGGAATCCAACGTACTACGATCTAGCGTCAAATTTGGCGTCTTTTATGTATGGAAATTAATGATTTTTTTGTGGATAACTATAAGCGTCATACGGTTGGTAAGTAGGTACCTCCACGCCTGACTTAAACGGACTGTTTTTTAAGGCTTATAGACTTGTGCGTTCGCTAATTGCCCAGCGTAGCTATAAAAGGCCAACAGCAGTAGTCAATTTAACAAAAGAGATATTTAGGGACCGTGCTGTGGATCTCACTATCACTTATTTCTCGCGCCATTTTCAGTTATGCTTTTAGTATAGCTGTAATCCAGGCTGAAGGATGTGAAATTACTGGTAACTATCACTTAATTGTTTTTTGTCACAAGTTAGGTAACGGGGCTACAAAGATGACACCAATCAACAGATGGGCTTAGCTTGATGGCTTACTTTATCACATAGAAACATTGACTAACAACTAATTACCTAGCAAGATGCATTGTTCATCACCGCTAAACATACCGTATACATTCATCCCAAAAAAAATATATTCCATAATGATAACCTTGCAAGAATAGGATTCGAACTGCTTCGATTTTAGCGGACTTCACAAATATTAAGCCAGAACGGCCGTCAAACAAGTAACACAAAATGAGTAGTAGCAAAATGTAAATATGCGGCGCTGCAATTACCTGCCTGTCGAAATGAATTCAGTGGAAAAATTCTCGAGCCGTGATCCAGCTCAGCGGCAATCTCTTTGTAATAACAATAATTGCGAATAGCGCCCGAGGCTGGCGTTCACCCCGCCTTACTTAGCTAGAAAACAAAAAGTAAATAATATAAAAAATATATAATGGGCGGGATTTGCCCATCGCTCCCCCACTTTGATCCGTCTACAATTAGTCCGATAGAGATAATTTGTTTCTTTCCGTATTTGTTCTGCGGCGGCACTTGGCTTAGTTGTTCCAGTAGGATGATTGTTTGTTTTTTTTATTTTAATTCCAATCCCTTTTTCCCTGAAAGAAAAATCTCAATTTTACCCCTAGTAATACTTCATTAATAATCCCCTTCGTTAGAGTTCGAACGGGCAGGATTATCTTGTTTTCGTTTTGTTTCTAGGAAATTGTATAGATAAACAATATTTCATTTGCGCGAGAAAGCTAATTTTATCTTTCTGCAGTCCCGCTGAGTTAGTCTTAGTACATTTTTTTACTGATAAATTAAAATGGAATTGTATTCCAGGGGTCACAGTTTTTGTAATAAAAAAATTAATGAAAGAAAGACAAAATTTTTCTACATGACTAATATGAACTTTGAACCTTCTCAGTTTATCATAACAAAATAACTTATTTACTTTGAAATATTAAATCAAAATTGAAAATGCGTCTGTTTCAGGCACGATTTTGTCATAAATAGATCTTATATTAATAACAAATATTTTCTCTCCGTTTATTTATTAGCTTTCACAACCCTTGACAGTCCACTGTTTAACCAAAAGCATCCTCCGGGATAGTGAAGGGTTTCGTCATAATCTCCACAATTGGCAGGCGGAATGGATATAGCAGTATCTATGAAAGGTAAGGTTGGATGACAGAGCGCTGCCAACCGTTCTCTGCTGTGTGTTTTGTCCTTAAGCTGCTTCCTATGGCAACCACGGGCAGTGGCGTGCACAGAGATTATGAGTAGGGTATGCAAAGTGAGTGACACTCATCGCAAAAACAATAAATAATTAACATTTTTGTCAAATTGAGTGCAATTGATGACAGCAGATCGCTTATAATTTCTAGAGTTATAGAAGAGGAAAATGGGCAAATAATTTGGAATCATTTCATTTGTTGGCGATTTTCTGGATTGTCTAGATGCACAGGGAATTTCCATATATGGAGTCTGCCCAGGGAAGTGTAGGGGAGGTGACAATTCTATTCTACCGTCTCCACTCGGCATAGTTAATTCTTTACACACATATGGGATATATGTGTGTATAGAAAGAACTATAACTCCACTGTTAATAAATCATACAAAAGAAAACCATTTCAGAATCTGACGACTGCCCACGCCATTCATCTCTCGAGAGTACATGTTACTTATGTTCATCATGACATAATTGATTGTTTCTAGTTTATTCAATAAATATTAGTCAATTAGTTGGTCACAATATAAATAGTAATACAATATTACTTAAAGGACAAAAAAGACATCGCAATATCAAGTAGCGCGTTCATACTGGAGAATGATTTGATAATAACTTAATAATGTGAAAATTTGGCGATTATATTAAAATAAATAACGGCACTTTATTGTTATCTGTTCTTATACCTACAAAATAATTATGATTGTACACCTTTCATAGACAATCCCAAACAGTCTAGACTAGAGTGCTATATAAAGCTAAGGACTTTTAAGGCATAATGATGAAATGTTAAACGATTGTTATAATACGGTAGGACTCCGTTTGACCAAAGCCAAGGCTGGCAAGAGTGTGCCTCGATTCAATGAGGTTGACTCGACTCCGAAAACGCGTAAAATCACCCTAGGATACTACAATGAAGCGATCTTAAAATTAAAAATTCTGTGCACCAAATTCACACATAGTACAAAATAAATAAGAATTGTAGTAATTTTGTAGCCACATAAGTTTGTCAGTACTTAGGTTAAAAAAGGCAGCGAAAAGGCATGCACTCAATATAGTGTCGCTGCATGTAGTAACCTAGACCTCTGAGCTTGCAAATGTCTAGACAGAAAGAGGAGCAGAGCTACGCGAAATGCGGATACTCTTACTAAATACATAGACAAATAATATTAACACAACTATATGAAGTGGTATTATGCATATGAAAAAGGCAGCTCTTGTATGAACAGGCCCTTATATATCTTGTTACCTTATTTTCTTCGTTTTCCATCGACATACGTATAGCTTGTTAGTACAAACCGTCCAGTTCGAATTACAACTAATTAGGATTGGTATTTATTGTCTTATATTTCTTTGTGTTGTTTTTGTCCCTTCGAAGTAACGGATACTCATGTTATTTTTTTCTCGTAGCGCCTTTTGTAAACAACCTGTATAAATATGGTTAGATTTTTTTCGCAGCTTGTTTGTTGTTTCAAAGTAAATGGACGTTTTCATATATGCTTACACATATTTGTTTCCGTTTATTACTTATACATATTTGTTTCCAATATTTTAAATTGGAACTCCACTTTATTTTAGGTAATTTATTTTTCGTGTTATGAAATTACTTTTTAAAACTTTAATATATCTTTACATTATAAGTATAGTAATAATAATAACACGTGTAACACTTACAAAGATTAAACATTCGAAAAAAAGCCTCTGTGCTGTTGGATTCACGGGCCACTATTTGGCCCGTGAATCTTAAGGATTTTGAAAATATAATAATCATTTATTCCTTACCACATACAAAGAAGGTTACACGTTTACAATTTGATGACAGTTAATTTTATGGTAGGTTGACACCTGCACAAGGACGGATCCTGTATAACAAGTTATCAACCCTCCACCTCTAAATACATTTTGTATTAAAAAACATATGTACCCATAGCTAGTATAGAAAACATTTAAAAATTAAGCAATTTAAAGAAAAAAAAGTACTATACATACTAAATCAAGAATAAAGAAGAAGAAAAATTAATAGAACCAAAGCGCTAGCTGCTATTTTATATTTGATGAAGGTATATAAATAACATATGAAGATATCTACTAACTTATCGTATCTTTTGGAAATAACACTAAAACTGTAAATCTTTACGACTGTTATCAAATCGTCAAAAACGAGCAATGAGCAAATCTTGTACCACCCAACACAAGTATCGTATGCTAAAGAGGTATCTTAAAAATACAAGAGGACTTTACATTGAAAGGAAGGGATAGCAGGGTGAGTTTGAAGAATAAACTATTTAGCTCGCGATATCGGATGAAGGTAAACCTGTTCAATGGGTACCAGGTGGTTGCCGTGGCGACCCATCCTGCTTAGAATCAATCCACCCACGGACAGGTAAAGGCTCGGAAAATTCATCTTTCATAATCTCCTTGTTGCGATCCACGGCTACTATATTCTCGGTAGATATTGTTAACCGTTTAATATAGACCCATCTATATCCATTGTGATACTTCTTAGGCTTGTCAATTGTAAGGCTTGCAATATTCCCGTATGGTAAGAAGTAAAATGTGTCTTTTAATATAGGTAAACGCTCGTGTATTTTTTGCTTCGATTCTAGGTCGGTTTGTAGGTTTCGGGAAAGTTATTTTTACTATTAAGGAAAAAAAGTACTTTGGATACATATCCCATAATCGCTTCATAATCGTAGCTCTAGAAACTTATACTTAAGCTAGAACTTCCATTGCTGCAAAAAATATTATAATCAACGGGTGATAAAAACAATTCAACGTTTTCATATAAATGACAAACCAATAAACGTTTCAGATCTCAGTATTTTAATAAGATAGCGCGATAAAAAACTGCTGCGGAAGTTTTAATGAATTCAGAAAGCAACCGCGTCCTAAGTAAAATAAACATTCTGATAATTTTGGTATAATTCAAGTATACTTGAGTTAGACTAATTATAAAACACAAGTATTTATTACTAAAATAAATAAAAAAATGTGTTACATTCAACTTTATTGAACACACCACGCCCCTAGAAGGCGCTCCGAAATGCTAAGTCCCGCCCACGCTAAGTTGGCCTGAATTTGTGAGTGCGAAGATGTGTCGAATATTATGTGCATTGAATGCATGCCTGTGCAGTGTAAGCCAAAGCTGAGAGCTCGTAGGATAAAGAGGCCGTGAAGCAAGCTCGGAATCGGATTTATGTATATCGGTTTTCTGAACTTGTAATCTTATGCAGTATATAGGTGTTGAAGTTGATGGTTGGACTCAAGAAAGATCAAGAATATGAAGCCTTTCAAATCCCTTTTTCCATGCAAATAATTATTTTATAAGCCTTGTTTGCTATTTGGTAAGATGCACCATATATAGGACGAGTTTGCTTTAAAAAAGTTGTAAATTTTAGCATGAGTATGATTATTTGTTAAAAATCCCCTTTTTCTAAATGTAACTATTAAGTCTAGAAACTAGACCGGTGTAGTGGAACCTCTGTTTGTTTGCATTTTTGTCCTAATTATCAAAGGTTCGTTTAAGTAAGTTATGATAGCACATATGCTATATCGCAGTTTATACTTGAGGTACCTATCAAGTATATACTGCGATATCCAAGCATTATTTTTCTGTGTTTCCCACATTGCTCTCAGTAGGTAATCCTCTAAAAATAACATGCGAGGTCACTCCGATTCAGTTCACGTTTGTGGTTTATCCCATGTATGGAATTGAAAGCTCGCCTAACGATTCTTCTTGTGTCCGATTCATAAATGTTCATATTATACATACTAAATTCTTAGTCTCATTTGCTACTGATCGGCTCTTATTATGGTATATATTTTAATAGTTAAACATTTGATGAATTCATCATTCAGATCACTAGCTTATCTCACCTTCATGACTGTGATCCGCTTGAATCCGAGAGCTGGTTAGCCCAGAAGCGATACTAACATGTATTCGATTATTATAATAATACTTTTTAATGGATACATTTTAATGAGCTGAAATTTAGCGATATGTTCGTCATACTCATGCCAGCACAAAAGGACCGCAAGGGCGGTATGTGGTTGTGTGTTGCTCGGGGCTAATTTAATTGTTTTCATTAATCATATTTTAATGAGAATAACATTATTTTAGATGGCCCCAATAGTACCTAGTTAATTAGGACCGCCGTATTTAGAGCCTGAAATTTAACAATGGGTATGCGTCGAGCCTTGCTAAGAAACCTTTAAGAATATTTTTTTTACACATAGACTGTCCCCCATAGCACGGATATATACATATATATTTTATTACATAGATGATAGGCAAACGTTACCGCTACCTATAATAAATATAGGTAAATATGTATTCGATCGAGAGCATTGGTGGCTGAATGATGTAGACTGTTACCTTCCGATCAGGAGTCCGCAGGTTCAAATCCCGCCTCGTAACAATGTGTTTTTGAATTTTCGAAATTCTATGGACGTTGCCAGACGCTTTTACGGTGGCGGAAAACATCGCGAGGAGACCAGTGCACATCTGCGAAGAGATTTAAAGGTTGTGCGTGAAGTTAGCCAATCCTCACCGGCCCCATGTGGACGACTAAAGCCTATACACCCAATACAGGTAGGCTCACTATTTTAGTGGCCGATATTGATGATACTGTTTGTTATCCTACTTATTGTAAACCTGAAAGTTTGTAAGAATGAATCGATGTATTTTTGTGTAGGTGTGGAACTTATCAGTAATAGAATTTATACAGATAAAAATTAGGCTATATGTTAAGATACCTATAGGAACGATAAGATCGCGGGTAAAGTCGAGGCGCGCTACTAGTTATTTAATAAAGGTACACCGAAAACCAATTCTCATCCTATTGTCATGTTACCACTTACTTAAATGAATTCGAAGAAATACTGTAACAAAAAGGTTCTGTACATTTGCATAATTAAATAACGGAATTAACTCTTCGAACCCGTGAGATAATTAAGGGTTTCAACAAAGAGCCTAAGATGTTTTTTTATATCGAATCTTTTCCTGTTTTCAGATATTTTAGATGTTTGTAATTCTCGAAGCTAAAATATTTTCCTTTAGCCTTTTTGTCGCTAATGGATGCCAGTAAAAACATGGCTACTTTAAGATTATACGCTGAAATGTTTTTTGTTTTAATGAAAATAATTCTATATCCTCGAACCTCCTTGTTATTTTAAACAATAGTTGTTATTACGAAGCGATTCGACTTTTTGCCTTGTCTTTTTTTCGTATTTGTAGGTTTAATCATGTATTTGGGTTAATATTAAGCCCGTTAACTAAGCTTTTTTGGTAACATTATATTTACTTTTGACTGTGGTACGGACATTTTATGTGATATTTATTAATAAAATTACGAATAACTATCCCATATTAGTTATAGAAAGGCGGAGACAATAACAGCTTTTAGATTTTATAACCTTTATCGGGTTACATTTTAAAACAACAAATTTTTCAATTACATTTTTCAAATGTCTAGGAACTATGTGTTAACTAAAATGTATCATAATAGTAAATTATTAAAATTTAAGTTGCTGCTTCAAGTCTGCTTTCCTTAGAAAAGGCTTGATCACCATATTACATAGCTTTTTTTGCAAATGTTTATAAAAAAAAACATAGCCTACCAAGGGATGGCTGGAGTTTGCTATGGAATTTCTAGGATAGAACGTAGCCGATGCAAATTATGAAAACATATATTGCATAAAGAGAAGGCCAACTTTTTTCGAATATGTGAAATTACCGGGTATATGAGACCTAATATCACCGTCTAGGATGACAGGCGCATTGTGGTATTGACTAAGAATAGTCACTTTATGGAGTGTCTGTTGAGCGTCAGATGAGTGAACTGACCGTCCCGATCACTTTATAACATAAAAAAAGAAATTGTTTTAGTCTTAAATTATTTTAATATAAGGTGAACCCACGCGGCATATTATATATAAAATTAGTTTATTGTCGGTAGCAAAATATTACTGAACAAACAACTTCTTTGATTTCCAAAGACGAATATAAACCTCTTGGAAGCGAAAATCCTTTAAGTATCTAATTTGCATTTTTTTCTCGGTATAAGGCGATTTGGCGTGTAATTCGTCCAATTATTTCGTGCTCAAATCGAGCGTAATTTTCTACAGGGCGAGGTATTAAGGCATTGGCGAGAACGAAAATAAGCGGATAATAATGATGTGCCGCCATCGATAAATCTGAAGACTTCTCGGCTTTGTTGGGGTGAGACCCATGTCTGTCTGCATTGTGAAAAAATACGCGAGTATTCGTTTTACAGATTAGCATATAAAAATGAGAATGCAATTTTAAATATACAATTGTTTTCATGAGGGGAAATATAAATTGGACCTCGTACAAAGTTATGGTAAAATAAATTTATAGGTGCTTTTGTTAGACATTATGAGTATTAGATCAATGCTGGTTAAAATTATAGTCTAACGTTTGCATTTATGATGTGATTATTATGTGATTTTAACAATTATTCCCATTTTTTTGGTAACTGCAACTGTCGTTTTGAAAACTAATTAATTTCTTACCATAAAATAAGGTATATGACCATTTTTTAAAGTCTTAACTCATAAGTGAACGAGACGTTCAGTTCGCTTACCTGACAACAGATGCTAGGTCTCCTATACCCGGTAATTTTACTAGCTACCGTGCCCTCATCTCGAAACACAGAGTTCCAAAAGACACTCCTACTTTACGGTACGATATCTGTCAAAGCGGTGGTACCTACCTAGACGACTCAGTACCGAGACTACCTAGTAAATGTTGGTAATTTCACTCACCTATAGATATAAAAAAATATCAATATAACTGCACCAAAAATTAAAAACAGCTTGTGTATCGTTCACCGTGATTGATGGGGACGTAACTCAACTAATTTATAGGGATTCACATGCTTGTGTTGTATACTCGTATAATTACGAATACTGGCAGAAAAAATCTAGCAAAAAAATTTCGATGGGAAAAAGAATAGGTCCCAAGAAAGGCCGTTTCCAATTGAATTAAATTAAATATTAATTAAATATTTCCTTTCTCTTGGGTATAAGAGACCTAACAACTGTTGTCTCGGGTGATAGGCGCAGTACGGCGTTGATGGAGAACAATTTAACTTTATCAACTGTTGGTCTACTTCAATGCCACTCTGCCATGGTTAGGCTTATTACTTACCATCAAGTCAGCGCCTCGACCACTTGGTAACATAAAAACATATGTTTAAAAATCGAATCGATTCGTTCGTTGCAGTCAGAAGATATAAACGAAAACTGCCTTTTTGGGACCAAGTCTTTTTTTGTTGTTTTACAAGAAAATTCTTCGAAAATATTTACAGATATTATACACCCAATGAAAAGTAATCACCTCCTCCCATGGACAATGGTAAAACCATTGTATCACCGTTTATTCATAGTCGTTTTCCTGTTCAGTCACACTAAGAACACAGATACTTAAAATGGAACATGTATTAAAAGGCCAAATGTATACCAATATGTTTTCCAAGCTACAATATTGTATTTAACAAAGTATGAGACGTGTCTTAAAAAACCACCCCTATTTTAAATATTCTTAATGTTAAGCTGTATTTTCTACGTCGATCATACGCTTCACTTTCAGTCAAGTCAACAATTCAAAGTGCTAATGTTAAATTATCCATTCCCGACAGGTAAGATTTCGGTACATTTAATGCCAATTACGAGACACTCCATGTTATCGGTGTCGAGTACCGCTTTGCTGCTCGTTACGTCTGATCACTATGACATAAACCGAGATTGGTGCCGTTTACGGGCTTTTTTAAATAAATCCTCTTCGGTTAGTTAGGTTTGGTGTTGGAATGTGCGTAGAAGTTTTCTTGGTTTAAGTTATGTAGTATAAAAGGTATAACCTAAATATAGGCAAGAATCAAGAATATATGTAGGTCAGCATTTAGCAATCTAAAGCCAAGCCTTGGTTTTGTAATTACTCAGGAACTTGTAAATACTTTTCGATACTATAAATCTTTGTAAAAAGTTAAGGTGTTATAACTTTAAGATGATAATAATTATGATTTCAATTATAACATGCGTTTTGCTGAATAGGCTACGCTCAAAAACTTTACAATCTCTGGTCGGATTACATCCTAAGATCCAAATTTTCGATCTCACGATTGTTTAACTTCCACGCCCGTCAAACGAATTCTATCTAAATGGAACACAACGCGCGCATTGTAAGTATTTCGTCATGTGAGAGAGGTTACCAGAGGCCCAAATTTTCATCGTTCCCTATTCCACATTTTATTTACCTTTTCTTTTTTTGTCAAAACGTCAACCTCTTCGAGTAACGAATTTGACGATACCACTTATCATCAGGTAAACTTCTACCCGTTTGCCTACCCATGAAATAAAAAAATAGCAGTAATAATAAACCTGAAAATCATAATGGTCCATATATTTTAGCTGGGAATTAAATCCAGTTCACAGGAAACTGGGATGTCCGCGTTTCGCATCCAAGATAAATTATAATATCGACATCTCCACCAATCACTTTTCACGTAAGTATGAAATCTGGGAGGTGGAAAATCGCAGAAGCAAGCGGAGCGGTTCGCGAAGCGACGGAGAAATTAATTTCGCGTGATGAATGATGAACGATGACGTTGCAATTTACAATTTTTCATTGATAAAAGTTTACCTGCAATTGGATTCTAAGTCAACGTATGGGTGTTTTCCCTGTTTGTGTCTGGCAACGTGTGGGGCGTTGGCTTTTTAATGTTCAACAGTCGTGGATGTGTAGGATTCTGGTAGCGTGCTAATTCAGTTATGTGAGAATTCATTTCAATAGGTTTGGATTCCAAGTCAACATATGATTGATTTTCCCTGTGTATCTATGTGTATGGCAACATATGGAATGGTTTGTGATGTCATACTGGCCTATATGTGTGGGATTCTGGTAGCGTACTTTACCGATTGTAAGATTTGGTTAGGTTTGAAAGGCGTATTTAAAATAGAGACCATAGGCGAATGAAAACTTATATTCTACGAAAAATATACGCTATATGCTTTTGGGCTTGCTGGCAAATTATTGTCGCCAATACTAACAGTTTATTGTCAATTTCGAGTCGATAGAATTCAAAGACCTTAGTAAACGACAAATTATTTCTAAAATTACTCAGTTTTTTCCCCACACTTTAGGTCTTCTTTAAAGCGCTGTGGCTTAACCCAGCAGCTTCAAGTTAAAGTTTTATACGAGCCCGTTGACGGGGTCGTTCGGCGTTTTATTCACTTAAGGCGACATCCACAGACGTGATGGCACATAGCGGGTTGAACCCTATATTCGATACTGTAACTGTACCGGGATTATCCCACATAGGGAAACAGTCGTCCGCAAAGTCCCGCCGAACCGGCAGCGCACGTGAACTATGCTAACGAAAAGACGATAAAACCTTTATCTTATTACGGGTCGGCTTTCGAAAAAACTCACGTAACAGTATGCGTTACTATGGGCACAATCCGGTTTTGGTAGTTACTTTAACTCTTTTATGTTTTTCACGGTTTTGTAGGGTTAAGTTTGGTGAAATGCAGTTTTGCTGATCGTATCAGACTTGATTTTGTTCTAATTTTTATGCTATTTTTTTTAAATAAGTTAAGTCAGCTTTTGAACAATTGGCTACGGTGGGATTTGAATATTGTCGATAACAATTAAACATCGAAGTAGTTACAATGGTAAAAATGAATAAAAATGATTATTTTTCATATAAGATTAGAAGGCAAACTAGGTAGTGTAGTTGTACTATTATTGATACCTGTATCAAGCTCCTATATAAACTGTTGTAACATGACCTGGGTCAGCATCGTTTGTAACGCCCATATCGGGCATATTGGAAAACAATTTCAAAAACGGGAGCGTTTCCTTTGTATTATCGTGGCTATCGAGTCGCCGCACCACGGTCGAGCAGACACTGGATATACCGTATATTTTAAAGGTGTCGTTCTCGGCTCGTAAAGAATGATCCGCCGTCTACTCCATTACTCGTTGTCGCATGAAACATTCATGGTTGGCGCGATGCGGGGCGCGGCAGTGTTGCCAACTGCTAGCCTTACGCAGTATCTAGAAATTTTTCAAAAGTAGTTAGATTGCCGGATTTTTTCACCCCAAAAAGTAGCTAGAAGTAGCTAAATTCTCCGCCACAAAAAAGATAATTTAGACTCGTTTTGGTAACAAAAACAATAGTATTGTCACTAAAAGGAAGTATTTCTCTTTATTTGGTAGGTTCTTTACTAAAGACTACTCGCCTCGGCATTTCGAAGTTACGACGTGGGTAAAAGGCTCTTTTAGAACGATCTATTTACGTTTTTTTTCTTTACGCTAACGCTGTCTTTGGGTGACATAAGAAAGGAGCTAGAAAAAAGTCGCTAAAAAGTTTAGCTTTATATTTTTTTCAATTGTAGCTGTTCATCATCGAAATGTAGCTACATATAGGTATAAAGTATCTAAGATGGCAACACTGGGGCGCGGGCGCAGTCGGAACGCTCACGTGTTGGCGCGAACCACCCGGGCGTCGTAACGTACGCTTTAAATTTACTTTATAGCTTTGTTTAGGTTAACCATTCGGGTACAATAACGAAGTCTCTTGTACTTTTTCTGTTATGAGCTTTATTACTGTCGTTGTGTGTGCTGAGATATTCATGCGGAGGCTCTATTCTGTATTTGGTTTAGGAATTGGGGTGATATAAATGGGTCAGAATTCTATTAACCCTTTGACAGCAAAAGACGCCTTGAGGCGCCAGTCATAATAGATTTTCTATTGTGTCTGGATTCCTAGTGTTCAATGGATTAAGATTAAATGGGTTAAGATATAGCTAATTTGATATCACTGATCTCTTTCTGTACATTTGGGAAACTGTCTTAATTGTCGTTATGACAACTCAAATTTGGTGGAGATGCTTTTGCCAATCAATTTCGGTTCAACATTTTCTCAAGATTATTTTATATATTCATAAATAATACAATTATCTGGCTATGTAACTTTTGCCATAATGGCACCGAGTGAGTCTTAGATAGCTTATCTAATCAGTTATATTAGAAAATTTAGCAGTCTACTTTTCTTCAACAAAGCTGTTACGTACTTACCAGGACGTGCTAATCTAACCTTAATCTTCAGTGTATTAGTAGGTTACGGCACAGTTCAATATAATGATGACATAATTTGCAATAGTATTAAATACTTGTGCCCGAAAAAAGCGTTGAAAACGAATTCTGCGTATTTCATCGGAGAACCGTTGCCATAGTAGCTGTTCGGTGCTCGCTTTATTACACCTCGGGTGTATTCAACATTGTGGCATAAATGTAAAGAATTATTCCCTTTCCAGTGGACTTGCTGCAAATGCTTGAGTTCAACGTGACTGTGTCCTTCCCCGCGGCGCCGCTTCTCACGGTCATATTGGCGTTAGTTGGTAAGTTTTAGTTATATATAACGCGACTAACCCACTCATCACTTGAACCCAAGGTAAGGGTACCAGTGAGTACGAACAGGACAATGCAAATTGTATAACCTTTAGAAGTGACAGATTCTTGCAAGTCCACAAGAGAGTGAAACATCAACTCACCTCGAGTGCGATAAAGGGTCCACCCTTTAACATAAGACGTACTCTTACCTAGTTATTTATTACTTATAGCCAAATTACATGAACGCCCGTATTCTAGAACGAGACTCAGAGTTTATCTTTACTTAAATGGAGTTAGAAAGAGATAGCTCTATATAAGATTAATGGCGGCATACTTTTCCAACTTTATTAAAGTAAAAATCAATGCTTGGGTCTCGTTCTAGAATACAGGCCTTAGTCTTGGGAATGGGCAAAATCCTAAAATTATTGGAAAGCCACGAAAGATCTTACAGGTCGCAGTGACTACTGATCTTTAGAAACCTTTGAAGCCTAGTGGGGACTAAATAACAATAAAATCTATTCACTACGACTCGGGAATGTATAACTTTACTAATTACCACAATATGTTTTACTAACACTACTTGTAATCTTGAGAAAGTTTATAACTCACTAAATTTACATCGACCTCTGAGCCTGAAAGTTTTCGAAATTGGACCTAATTATACATATTATATTATATTTACAGTGTATTTTTGTTTACGATCAGACTCTGTCGCCATTATGCAGGTCACACGATGCGCTAGTAAGGTTGACTTGGGTTTCCAAGAGCTACATTGATTCCTACCTTACTCCATATTATTGATATTGAATAATACGTATTTTTGCTATCCCTTTCAAAAGTATGAAGAAACAATAGGAACTATAAATATGTGACCTAAAAATAGAAGGGCTCGTAACCTTTTGCCGTAAAACATAAAATAGCCTTTGTTCAAATGTACTTCAATAAAGAGGACTGTTTGAATTTGTTGGGTCCTAATAATATTCATGGAGTATTTTGTAAATATTTGTGATCGTATTTTACCTGCGCCATCAAGCATGAGCTTGATGGTGCAGCGGCTAGCGCATTCAATTGACGATCGCCCATGTTAAGCAAATTTTGTAAAGATTAAACGGGTAACCCAATATAGTATTTCCAGACCCTGAGTGCATCAAAAGGCATGAGTGTTTTTCCAATCTGTGGTTGTCAAACTGCATTGGCCCGCCTGGAGGTTTTACGGTCTAACTTGCCCCAGACATCAGTTTGTTGTAAGGAATGATGAGATCATGATTCCACTCAACATTTTATTTTGCGGGTCCTAGCATAAAAAAGTTGTAAGGAGTAATGATCTACTAAACATCTTTATTTTGCGGCTAGGACCCATCTAGGCTTCTGTAAATAGGGTATTTTAATGGCAACTGAATCATAGCTTTATAATACTGTACAAGTGGTACCTATTTTTTGGGCAGCTGCGACTAGACCCTTACAGAATGATAGAGTAGGTGTATCGGATATTTAATATTAAGTAGAGGTGAAACATATTCAAAATTACTTTATGAATATTCCTACGGGACTCGTAGGTTTTATGTCGTGGTCATCATTCACTATACATTATGTAAATATTCAGTTTTCGAAGGGCAAGTACTTACCTGTCAAATGTTTGGCGTAACGATATGACTTAGTAATTTGATGCTCATTGAATATTTAAGCAGAAAGCTGACGTAAAACGTACCATATTAGTAGTCTGCAAATTAATATTGTGAAGTCGCGTGTGTGACAAGTGCAGGGGTGTCGAAGCGTGAACAGCCTCGTCTCGTGGCGTCGCGGCGCCATCGAGGCGGCCATCTTACTTAGACCTGCACGTTTCGCACTTTGATATTCTCCGCCTCGCATAATAATCGTCAAGTGTCACTTGATATTACTCATGATCGGTACACGATTAATAATTGATGAGGATCATTATAAATAAAAAACAAGTTTACATAGGTAAACTTGTTTTTTATTTATAATGATCCTCATCAATCCATAATGGCCATAGGGCCATGAGCGCATGGGTGTTAAAGAAAGTCTGTGTTTTTTATTTCATGGTTAGGCAAATTAGCAGACGTTTTACCTGATGGCAAGTGACATCACCACCCACGGGTTCGCGTTACAGGAAAGGGAATGGAAAAAGAGAATATATGGGGAAGGGGCGGTTTGGAGTCTCAGGACCTCACTCACTGGGCGAAACACAACGCGCGCGTATTTTCATACGGTTTCGCCTCACACAGGCCATGGCATCCTCTCGGTCAAGCTGGCCTATTAGTGCCAAAGTATCCTATTCAACCTATCGCAGTCCACTGCTGACATAGTCTCCCATTTCGCGCCAGATATCCGGTCCTCCGCTTTCTCATCCAGCCTCCACCAGCGACCTTTCGCAAGTCGTCGGTCCATCGCGGCCGGAGGGGCGTCCTACGCTACGCTTGCCGAGACGCGGTCTCCATCCAGAACTCGTCTGCTCCAACGGCCATCGGTTCGCGACATACGTGACCAGCCCACTGCCACTTCAACTTGCTGATCCGGCGGGCTATGTGTCGGTAACTATGGCTCTCCCATACTTTGGAACTCTCTAGACGAAATACTGCTAAAAATTGACTAAAATCCGAAAGACTTGTGACCTTTTAAAAATAAGATTAACAGATATGTGATCGGTAATACACATGTGTATTAGTTTTCCAGTAGCTAAATATTATTTGTTTGTAAGTTGAAGTCCGTAAAGTCGACACAAAAGGAAATCTTACAATGATTTTATACTAAATGTATTGTGTGCCATAGTTTGTGATTAACATAGGTAGATTGTGAAGTTAACGCTAAGTTCGCTGTTTGTTTATCAAGAAAACTCCTTTACCTTATTTCTCTTTGCGCTCGATTCGATTTAATAAACGATAAATTCGTATCGCATATTTTTTTCCTTATAAATTATCGACACCGCACTGTGGTTTCGCCGTTCGGTTTGGCCATTTTTCGCGTGTCGAGCGTCTTCATGGTAACGTTAGTAGTCGGTCGATTCAACAAGTAGTCGGGCGCGGCGCCTGTTGCGCGGTGGTGGGTAGTGGGGGGCAGGAGGAGGTTGGGTTTTGCCTGTTGCGTCTCCGAGACGCCGCCGCCCACCAATGTTACCCCGTGTTGGCCCACCATACTGGAGATACTTCTGACCCACTTATTACGTTACAGCTCGTTACAGCCAACTATCGTACCGTTTATAACACGCCGCTCGCACCACCAATCGACTCAAAAACCGATTTATAACATTGTGTGTAAGCCGTAGAATGTGGTTTGATTTGTTTTGGAAACGTCGGGCAGTGGTGGTAATAAGATTTGCGCAAATGTTATTTGTAAATGTTAATATTGGCTAAGTATCAAAAAAATATGTCGCATAAAAGACTATTGTAAATTAGCCCGCCATCGAAACAACATGTGTAGATCGAAACATATTGACATAAAATACCATTTTGGTCGATAATGTATCAATAGGAATATTGTTAAAGTAGAATACTTAGAAATAGTGAATATGCCTGCGGACATTCTTACAAAGTCTTTATGTAATGTAAACATAATAATTTTTAAATTTTTTGGGAATACAGGAATACATACACAAGAGTCCGGAAGGCCACTGATGATAAGCTCTTTGTGAAAGCTTGGAATTTTTGATACGGGCGATAACAATGCGATTTCTTTTCAAACAAAGAATAGTTTTTATTAGTTATGTTACATAGAACGTGTATTATTGTCGGCTCCTTCAATTTCTCAAAACGTAATTTATTTCTGGCAATTTGTGTGAGATATTGTAAAAGGATTTACGTGGTAGTTATGTAATATCAATATAATATATGTACGTACATATATTTCCTTGAAGTTTTCGAAGAATTTAATGAGTTTTATCAAGTATTTTAGAATTTATTTGGTTTCCAACGCTAACGATTTGTATTTCACGTTCTATTCATATTATTTCAAATGTAGGATAAAATATTTTTAAACTTCAAAAAGCGGAGAGCTTTTAGAAGTCTAAGAATATTTTCATCATTTTAAGATATGACATTAATAAGTATACTTTTAATAAATGGATTGGATTGAGGTTCGAACCCCGAATCCTTTTCTTCGAGTTTTAGAAATTCTATGCACGTTATTCGACGCCTTAACGGTGAAGGAAAACACCGTGAGAATACGTGTGCACGCCTGCGAAGAGATTCAAAGGTTGTGCGTGAAGTCGTCCGACCCGCACTGGGCCTGCATGGACGACTAAGGCCTAAACACCCTTACGGGTAGGCTCTTGCCCCTCGTTGTGGGCATTTAATGAGCTGATGATGAAGAAATGGGTTTAGTATTTGAATATTTATCGAACACTAGTTTACGACGAGTAAGTGTACAACGTAGTTTTAACAACTTTCAGCTAACACTCTAACCAACTTCACATGCCTACAGCTCTGCAAAACGAACCCACACCTTACAAAACACTGAAACAGTATCACAATAAGTGGCTCTCTCCATTAAGTAAAAGAAATAATCCATATTCAACACTAGTCTGGCACGAGGGCCAATTTGTTGTATGATACAAAATCGAGCTATTGCACGAGAATTTCGCTATAGAATCCCGCGGGGTACAAGTTTGGCACATCGACATGGTTGTTGTTATTCACCAATCAATTGGTCATTTTCATTTTCAACGTTCTATCATCGTCATCATCATTACAGCCTTAAAAGTCCACTGCTGAACGAAGGCCTCCCCTAATGATTTCCACGCGAACCGATCCCTAACTGCTGACATCCATATTCTACCCGCCATCTTAACCAGATCATCCGTACATCTGGTTGGGGATCGGCCTACACGTCGTCTCCCGTTACCTGGACGCAACTCGAGGACCTTACCGCCCCTGCCCACTGCCACTTTAACTTGCTAATCCTGTGGGCTATGTTGGCTACTCTAGCTCTTCTACAGATATCCTAATTCCGGATTCTATCGCGTAGGGAAATACCTAACATAGCGCTCTCTTGAGCAAGCTTGAACCTCATTAGCTTAACTTTTGGAGTTCTTGTAATAAATTGAGCTGTAGTAAGTGATTCTTCGTTATTATATCATACATTCATGAGCTAGCCAAATCTCCAGACGATCCGATAGACGGTGGGGCTGAGACGTGTAAGAGTGGAGACCTCTTTTGGGCTATCGTAGGACGTCCTGTGGCACGATGGTCTAATAACTTGCGAAGGGTGGCTCAAGAACGGAAAGGATGGCGTACATAGAGGGAGGCCTATGTTTAGCAGTGAACCAAGATGGGCTGATTAATTGATACGCAGTAGCAAGTTCATAAATGATTAAAAAATATTCGTATAAAGAATGAACAACTGTTTGACTTGGGATGGGTCTTGGAAGCACAACTTTTGGCTCTTTACACGTAACAAGGTTTACTATCAATGCGCAGCCATCAATACATCACTTCATCATAATCCTTCCCAGATAGCATAGCTATGGGTAGATTGTGCCGTAACCCATAAAGCGGGCTTCATGCGGATTGGTGGGTGATAACGACTTCCATTCTAAGACCGTAACCTTCACGGTTAACGTGCCTTCCGGAGGGATGGATCATCTTTCTTTTCGCTCAATCCGCTAATTCATCCTGCTATTGCAGGATATCCTAACCTAACTAGGGAAAATCGCATGAAGTGACCTTTCCAGTTTGTGAATTCGAACCAATGAACCCAGGGTCATTCAGAGAAAACTGTGCTCACTAGACCACACAGGTAGTAACAAATTATATAATATATTGGAATTATATAAACGCCGAGGAAAAAGCATTTCAAAAATCGACAGGTATTTTATGTAACTACGCTAAGTACTTAATGCTTGTCCGATTGAATTGGAACGTACATTTACCAGAGGGCTAAAAGGCTATACAAAAAATATACACAACCATTTTGAACTGTGTAAAAATGTAATATTGAATGTACCCGATAATTTTTTTTTTCCAAGAACCAAAATATATTATACACACAATTTTTTTTAATAACAATTCTCGAAATATACTGTAAAAATTTACCTTCGAAATTTACCAACACTGAAAAATTCTGATATTGAATTCTATCTCGGAAGTTTTCCAATATGAAAATTCTAGGCACTGTAGCTGGCGAGCTTTAATTTAATATACATATTGAAGTTGAAAGTATAATATGTGCATACATTAAGATCCCACATTTAGTGATTCATCACTAAATAAATTATGATGTGACTCCTTGATTTTATGCTTGGCTTAGTTCTGAAACTAAGTTTTTAGGAGTTTCAATGATATTTTATCGTTATAAAATATAACGTTTCGATTTAAAATCGTTTGCAAGTTGGTAAAATCAGCAATCAAGCATAAACAACTTACCATTGTCATATCACAACTGTCGCCTGCTTACAATCGCGATCATGTTAGGTCACAGTCAGATGCACTCTTTGTCAATTTGTGGGATCACTGTTAGTTGTTATATGTATTGGCTATAGTTGCCACTCATCACTGTATGGGCCCTGTGCATGATTGCCAACTTATTTCATAAATAAGCCTTGTATAGGGTCGTCACCAAATTCAACAGTTCTCGTAAAGAAAATGAGATGTTTAATATACCTTATTAATTTTATGTTTACCCTAGAAGATTTGAATGTAAATAATTATTGTTGAGTTTCGTTTAAATTTAAGTTTCTTTTACCAAACACAACAATATAAATCCCAACATTAATGTAAATGACCTTAACAAGAATTCAAATCACAAATTGGATTTCCAAGAATAAATGAACATAACTCTGAAAATGTCCGAAGTAACATTTCGTGTCCAAATTGCGGTTCTGACTTGAGCTTGTAGCGCAGCAGACTCTCTAATCTTAAAGTTACCCGTGTGTGCCGCATATTGCCTGATTAATATTGCTCCCAGTCAGTTGTATGGCTTGATACTTGCCGACTTCGTACTACATTCCTATAAATTAGTTGGTATACTAATACGTGTTTTTGATGTAAGTTCAAAGCAGTCGCTTGTCGTGTGTTGTTTCTGCCGTTTAAGTCTGTCTTGGTGGTGGAATTCAATATGTAATTTACTAAGGCTACGTATTAATGATTACTAATGCGGTTTAATGATTGAAAAGTTGGCTACTACACCAAGGCTCCATCCCGTGTGGTATAAACATATCTGCGTGAAGATATCTGTTTGTATTGAACATGGTATTTTCTTTGTATGTATCTAAGTGTTACTTTAAATAGCATAATATGCATCCTATGTTTATCCCTATTTAGTACCGATCTAAGGAGCTCCTAAATTTGGGCTAAATGGAGCTCTGGTGATATTTATTATAATACTCGTATTAGTCGTATGCATGTTTAGGCATTTTAATTCTAAACATTTGTAGAAGATTAATTTAAAATAAACTTTGCTCCATTTAAGTTTGGTTGGAATAGATGCAACATGCCACATCCTTGGGGATTACAGTCGAGCCCTCGATTGGTTGACGGGCAAAACTCCCTATGTACCATGTATTTTCCATTGTTCCTCCCTAGCACTTCACTAACTTAGCTGAGGTCCAAATCCCAATTCGTAAATCTAAATCCAAATCGTTAATGTTCGGATTGTAATGGCTGCAATTATGTATCATTTCAATTACCTAAAAATATTTTTTCTCATATCGGTAAAGTAAATAGGCTATTTCAGCCTCAGAAGCAGGGTATCATCCTCTCAGGCCAGGGATTCAGCCTGTATTTCCTAGCTAATGTTCGTGAAAATGAACAAAGTGTCTTTTTCTATGTGGTCACCATGTGCGATTCGCTCTCACGCACTCACTACCTACCTCCTCGTTGCCTACCCAACTCACTCCCCCCGAATCACGTGAAGATCTAAACTTAACGTTAAGACCACCAGACATCTGAGGCAGCTACAAACTTACCTATTTATTTATTTCTTTTGCACAAAACTTTTGTTTTAAATGGTACATTCACCGTCAATGAATCTTTTACACAAAACATAAACGATGATATAGGGGTGACGTAACTAGGCTATTTCAGGCTAGGTCTTCGGTGTGTTTGCTTTCAGTGACTGCCGCTCCATACACGCGTCTCGAATCATAATGGAGTAGGGCAGTTTAAGTGTTCTTGCACCGGACAATTTGATAATCATTAACTCATATTGAAAGTTCTAATTATCTTAAAGCTTCAAAACTGTTAGACAATCTACGTAATCTAATAAATACCCTGATATAGGTTATAGAAGATGCTGTTTAATAATTCAAGAAAAGAACGTATTCCTTCCTTAAAGGCAAGCAACGCACAGGTGACACTTCTGGTGTCTCCGTTGTTCATGGGCGGAGATGATCACTTACCATCAGGTGACTCTCTGGCTCGTTTGCTCCCTGTAACATAAAAAAAGATTCAGTGATTTGACCATTGGGGCCTTCGGACCACATCCCCCAGGCTGGTGAATTAGGGACTAGTGTCCAGTTTACCACGTACGTGCCGCTATTTATCGTATATAGCGATATCCTTTCTAACTCAAACTAAACATCAACGTTGAGTCTCGAGAAACGGGCTTTGAGTTTAATATATCAAAACATATTAATATGGTTCAGACTTCCTAAAGATCTGAGCTTAGACTACAAACCAAGTGGGCGTACAAAATACTACCCAATTGTTTCTATATTTGTACCTGCGGTCATCTGTCGTCGTGTCGTATCTAAAACGAGCTTTCAACTTCCAAAATTGGATTCAGAGCCATACAATCTGTCGTATTTATAACGCTGCACATCGGAACAATGCCAATCAAACGGAGTGCATCTGCATGGCGTACACAAATCTTGGATTAGATTTTTTTTATATTTGCAAATAGTACCGGATGATGGGATGGAAGTTTGTTTTATTGTTTGATGCGTTGGTCCAGTTTTACAAACTGGCTTTAAAAGATGGCAAACTTGATAGATTGGGCCCGTCGTGTATCCGAGTTTTTGTAGTGATTTAATGATGAAGGATGAATTCATAATAACATGTTATTTGCACTGGCAATTGAAATAATTAGGTATAGGTACCTGTTTGATATCCGGGTTGACTGTTGAGTTGACTGAGTGCTGAGTTGCGGTCAAGAATCTCACCGGATGTCGCATCGTTGAATTGAAGATTTGTTAGAATAACAAGATAAAGAAGAATTCTTTATCTTGTTCTGATGCCATACCAAAAGGTCAGCATTTTGTGGGTCGTACGTCGACCGATTCGATTTAGAATAGGCATGATGACTGGGTCCTGGAATCGTAAGAACTATTTTATATTATTACAAATCTGGGTTAAAAATAAAAATACCGATGTGCTTACTCTCAACTCGAAAACTCATGTTTTATGAATTTTATTAGTCTTCAAAGTTAGATGGGCAAGTCCATTTTTATAGTACATTAATTGTCAAAAATTTGTTAACAAAAAGATAACATATACAATTTAAAGCAACTTTTGCTATTATACCATTTGAATAAACGCAACATTTAATATAGTTGTAGTACAAAATTCACAAACTATGCATACGAATTACTGAGGCGTGACGTCATAATAGTAGCCATGTATGAAGCGTTTTGGAAAGTCATTATTGTTGGTTTAGAATTGAAAAATCTCTGTGAGTTTTAATGGTAACGGAGTATTTTTTTTTACCAATGTTCCTATTATAATGCGGTCCATGGATATAATAGCAGAAAAAAAATAGTCATCATCCCTATTGACTGTTTATTTAGTTTATTAATTTTATGTATGTAATTTACTTAAATGTGAATATATTACATTCAGCTTTTATTTACAAGACACCTTTAAAGAGTAGACGGTGGAGGACTATGAGGAAAGACTAGTGCAAAATGTTGGTCCTATGTCCAGCAGTCACTAATCTGTACAATTGTTATCGAATCGTTCCTGTAATGAAACGACACTTGTATTCGGGCGGAGGTCGCTGATGGAGGCATGATGAGAAAAAAAAGCGCTTTGACCTCATATTTAAATATGTGCAAATGTTGCACATAAAACAATCCTCTGAACGGATATCATTCGAGTTCATATATAACGATACTACCACTCACGGATGGAGGACGACGAGTAGTGAAACTCAGTATTTAATATGTGCAAATGTGACACATGAAAAGCATTCAGTGAACGCATGTCCATGTCGGTATAACAATCAACACGATACGTGCACCGCGGACCGCGCTCCCAATCCAAACAGTCGGTTCATGCTCGCCGCGGCTGCCCGGGGATTACTCGCTCGCACAGATTATAATTCGTCACGCTCGGTACGCCGTGCATATTATCGACCGGCCGAATTCGACCAGCGCCTCGGACAACACGGTCCGAAGTGGGCGGTTATGCCTACGTATGGAATCGAAACGCCGATGATACCGCCGGTATGGTATAATCCTTATTGGGGCGTTATATACCTTTTTGACGATGAGGGACGAGGAAACGGAGAACCGCGGGTTATTGACCTAAGATGGGGAAAACTAAGTCCAGTATAGACTGCCACAGAGTAAGGAATACCATAATCATTACAGCCATATTACGTCCACTGCTGAACATAGGCCTTCCTCGAGTTAGTATATTCCTAACTACACAAAATATGAAATCTTTCCTAGATTTAGGCTTAAATTGTATTTAATACCAATCTTCAATTTAATAACTGCCGCCGTAGTAGTTATCCTTAGGTAGGATGTAAGCTGAAAGATGGGATATGTGGTTAAGTACTTTTATATTTTATCCTGGACAGTATACTATCTATCTTTTCCTCCTTACGATCTGTGACATTACATTTATGGATCACTTGGCTTACACATAGGAAATACAACTGATAACCTTGTATTGCATAACACAAGTAAAACAACAATAGGCTATCCAAGTAATACAGACGAAAAATGTAATGCATTATCTTAAAAGTTTATGAGGACATACTAGTTGCACTTGGCACATTCTACTGATGGAATCGGTTATTAATTTGCGAATTGTCCTGAGGACGCGTCGGAAGCCTTAAGCCGGCCGTCGACCGAATTCCGGTTGACAATAGCGGCTGATGGTCGTGGATTACGCCCCCCCTTAGGTTTCCGCCAGTGTAAATGGGGATTAATTTGCCGTATCCGTAAAACAATAGATGGAGATTCTTTTGGCCGACCACTCGTGTCGCCTGCAGGCCGTCATGCTTCTCTACCGGTTTAAAGTTTTCTCATCTAGTTTTCCGGGTAGTTTTGTTTTTGAACTAATTTATGGTTCTTTGTAATGTAATGAATGTGGATATTGATGAGGTAGATATGGTGTTTGATCAGGTCCTTTTTTTAAAGCTACGTATTAGACTACGAAGAAATATATACTGTGATATAAATATAATCAGTGTCTTTCCTAATTTATTCGTCACATAGAGAATCTCTGAAGAAGAAATTGAAAGATAATTTGTCGTTTCGTTTCGTTCGTTGACGTTTAGGTAATTAATCTTGAAATAACGTCATCCATCCTAGTAAACTACCCAGAGACTTATCGAATTTGAGTGAATGCTATATTCCCAAATGCATACTGCACATTATATAGGAAATTTTCAAAGACTCTGGTCTCTTTTTTTTCTAACTCTATTTCAGTAAAGATCAACGTTTGAGTCTCGTTATATAATATGGGCCTTAGACTCTGTTTTTTTTTTTTTTTTTTTTCATTTATTTTGGCACAAAACAGTCATTACATAATTCATATTACTACAAAATACAGAAATAAAACTAATAGACAACGAGTGCCCAAAATTTAGTATCGGTACAATAGTGGTATTAAACATTTTTTTACATCGTATGGAGTACATGTGTAGTAGTACATTTACTGTTAGGTGAGCATAATGTATATATTCATAAGAACTTACAGAATTTTACGAGCTTAATATTAAAGTATTATTATTACAGTTAATACATATTTAGGTCATCATTAATATTTTTTTAAGTTTACTTTTAAGACTATTGTTAGAAATATGAAATAGGTCTATGTTAGAAAAAACGGTGTTATACAAATTAAGAGATCTAGAAATATAGTTATTACTAGTGTACTTTTTACGTGTGCGAGGTGGTACAAACATTCTTATTGAACGAGAGGAACGGGCGGGCAAACGAGCCTTGGCAATGAAGTTTATTTTTGATAAAAGTGTTGCGGAGTCTATGTAACTATTCAGTAGCTTAAAAAGAAAATGTATATCAAATTGTTTTCGTCGATTTTCTAATGTTAGTAACTTGTAATGCTTAAGAATGTTTTCATAGGAATAAGGTTCTCCAGGTCTGTAATTGGTACGATAATTTAACACTTTAATAAATTTTTTTTGAACTTTTTCAATCCTGTCGATGTCTTGCTTGAAATGGGGACTCCAAACAACACATCCAAAGTCCAAAATAGATCGTACGAAACTAAAGTATAATATTTTTAATGTTATTGGTTTTTTAAATGGTTTTGTTATTCTATTGATAAATCCTAAATTTCGAAAAGATTTTTGTATAATAGTGTCATAGTGTAATTTAAATGTAAGTTTACTATCCATAGTTATTCCCAAGTCGCGAATGCTGTCTACTCTTTTCAAATTTACATTATCTAAACTATAAGGGAATAATAAAGGATTAGTTTTTCTTGAATATGATATTATAAAACATTTGTCAGTGTTTAAAAAAAGTTGGTTCTTTGCGCAGTATTCGTTGAGGGATTCTAAATCTGATTGCAATTTACGGCAATCATCCAGATTAGCAATTACGTTAAAAATTTTTGTGTCGTCTGCATATTGTAAGTGATTGCAGTTAACAAGTACATCACGGATGTCATTTATATATATAGAAAACAGAACAGGACCCAAGTGGGATCCCTGTGGGACTCCTGATGGTATTGGTACATAACTCGAGCAGAAGCCCTTGACACAAACTGCCTGACTACGATTTCGAATATAGGACTCGAGCCACCTGAGCAAGCTGCCGTGCACACCGAATCGTTTCAACTTCTGTATAAGGAGGTTGTGGCTGATTTTATCAAATGCTTTTGAAAAATCAGTGTAGATGGCATCGATTTGCGCGCACTTATCCATAGCAGTAAGAATATAGTCAGTGAAAGTTACCATATTTGTGTCAACACTGCGACTTTGAATAAAACCATGTTGTTGACTTGAAACATGTTGCTTGATAGCGTACGATAGCTGAGAGGTGACTATTTTCTCTAGTATTTTGCCAAGAATACAAAGCTTAGATATTGGTCGGTACTGAATTATTTGCTCAATTTGCTTGTTCTTAGGTATGGGTGTGATAAGAGCCTTTTTCCAAAGATGAGGAAATACACCCGAACTGAGAGATTTTTTGAAGATAATATAAATCGGTTTAGTAAGCTCTTTAGCACAACAAGATATAACTACAGGATGGATATTGTCCGAACCGGCCCCTTTGTTTTTGTTTGTGCTTTTAAGATGTTCATAAATTAAAGTTTCATCTATTTGTACATATCCAAGATCTATTAAAGTATTATTTTCAGTGTCGTAATTGAGAGCTGTGTCAAAGTCACTGGGTGGTGGGCTGTATGAACACTGAATGGAAAAAATCGTTAAATGCGTTACATATATCCTCCCCAGATGAAATAGTTCCGTTATTGTAGGTCATTTTATGAGGAAGTTCACCTACTTGACTTTTTGATTTGACGTATGACCAAAAATACTTTGGATTGTCTTTTATTTTATCTTCAGAAAGAGCTATATATTTATTATAATTATCTGTTTCTAGTTTGCGTAACCGTATCCGTAGAAGCGAGAACACTCTATAATCAGCTTGACTACCATAAATTTTCCATTTTTTGTGGTATTTTCTTTTTTCATTATGTAATTTTATTAAGGGACGTGTATACCAAGGGGGAAACTTTTGTTTATTAATTTGTCTACGGACTGGTACATGCCTTTGAATGATGTTATTAAGAATATCGTAAAAAGTCTGTAACATAGTATCTACATCAAGGCATTCAGGAAGAGTAACGTTCCAATCAAAAGTATTCAAATCCTTTTTAATTGATTCAAAATCAGCCGAAAAGAACAGTGTTTTATTATAATCATTGTGCTTTAATGGTTTTGGTAAGCAAATAGGTAGATTAATAATCAAGGCTTTATGATGTGGATCTTCTGTCACTAAAGGGGGATTCGGAACATCAACGCTACATATGTCTGTGCACAGTATTAAATCTAACAGGCGGCTGTTAACATTAAATTTATTATTATATTGATTTAGTAGGGATAAGTTAATAAAATCTAAAGTTAAATTAGTAAGGTGGTCATTGCTGGAGAGTGTATTCTCATACAACGGTGCTCTGTACTGTACTGCCAATGGGCATTTGATATATTGAAGTCGCCCAAAACAAGAAACACGTCATCGCAATGCGAATGGATAATATCAATCGTTCTGTCATAGAATGAATTAAGCAACGACTCATGATTAGGACCGTGGGGCATGTAAGTGCACGCAATATGTAAGTAAGTGGAATCGGGGATAGAGGCAGTCGCGGCGGCGTGCCGGGAAGTGCGGCCGCGAAGCGGGACGCTCACCCACAGCTCGTCCGCCGGCGGCGGCGCACACCACGCCGCCCGCAGGCTCGGACATAGATCGCGGCGCACGGCTATCACGACCCCGCCGCCGCGGCTGCACCCATGTGATCTTGGGTCACGGTCACATCTATATATTTCATACCTACCATCAAAGAACTCTGAACTGTAAAAGGATTCGTTAAGCCATGTTTCAGTTAAGCATATTATGTCATATTCATTAATAAGTACATTACCAAAGAACTCATGAGATTTAGTTCGCAGGCCCCTCACGTTCTGGTAGTAAATTGACAAGCTATCATTCATTACAGATAATATGTATATATATAAAAAATAATAAACAGCACAAATTGTGCTGTTTATACGGGCAATTGAAAAATAATGATACTTTATGTTTGCACCACTTAGTTTTTAATATTATTATTATAACCAACATATCAGCTGTTTTTAAGGTAACACCGTTATGCAAATAGTCTGTATTTTTATGTAACGTAGATTTACAATATAAGCTCCACCAAATAATAAACACTACTTGCGAAAATCTTAAAAATAAATAACCTATAACAAAAGATAAATTTTTTACCCATGGCAGAAGTAAACAATAACAAAATTAGTCACTTAATTCTGTCCAGGTCTTTATGGTTGTTTATAACAATAGCTTTGGATGTTTCAATTTTGCGTAGAAAAATTTTACAATCATTTAACCATATAAATTTATAACCCAGTTCTTTACCTAGCTTACGTGCTTGTGAATAAAGTAATTTATTATGTGGTGTCAAATGATCATTAACGAATATTGGTGTCCCGGCTCCGTCAATGTCAAGGTCAGCTGTTGTCAAGCCGCGACGCGCACGGACGGCTGCTAGAAACTCAATCTTACGTCTCCGCTGCGTAAACTTCACAATAATATTGGGGACAGGGCTTGCATGAGATGAAGTTGATGACGGGTGCATGTCTGAAGGTATTTTCCTATTTGAAGATTTTGTAGCAAAACGTCTAACCCGATGAATGAAATCAACATCATACGGTGTAAGCACAAAGCCAACCTTGGTTGCAATCATGTGCAATATGTTGTGAAGGTTTTCACCCCTTGTCTGTGGGATTCCGGATATCTCCAGGTTGTTGATTCGGCCCTGTTGGTCCTTAAAACATTGATTCTCGGCCAGTTCACGAGACTGTTTTTTTGTGTCACTCTCGAGGGTATTCACTTTTTCACACAAGGTGTCCTGGGCGTTTTTGAGGCATGATAAGTCAGCATCAAATCTCGATTGCGCCTGCTGGACGCCAGTTTGCCTACATTTAAGGTCAGACACTTCACTTTTCAGTTTACGTATGTCCTCGAACAAAATTTTTATATTTTCGTTTTGCTTTTCAATTAAGGTTTCAAATGACAAGGTGATATTTTTTTGAAACTCCTGCAAACTGCTTCTTAATTCTGCCTGATATTCCGCCAGAGACTTACTTAGTTCAGTGCGGAATTTCTCCACGCAGCCCCCATCACAGTCCGGCGACTTTCGTTTTCGCATCGCGGTTTGCGGCTGAACATCATCATCCGTCACTTTATATAAATTGGGTTGCGACCCCGAGCCTCGAAGTGGTGGAGTACGCTGAGTATTCATGTTGAGAGGCATATTATCTTAAATTATTTAAGACAATAATTAGGCACAATAAATATCAAGTCCCGACTCTGCTACCTCTAAATACGGTGCGCAAACATATATTCACAAAAGAGATGCGCAGTGAACCGGTCAGTGTTGTCGTCTCGTTCGAAAGTTATAATAAAAAAATTGCAGCGATCCCGCTTACCCGAGGAGGTGAAGAGCGGTTACCTTAGCGGCGCGTGTCGAGATGCAATTTAACTGAGTAATTATGGTTGTTAAAAAATTATCCTTATATGAGTATTACACAAAACTGATTTTATTAAACCGCTATTTTATTATTTTGGCTTGTAAACGTGCAGGGGTCTACTCGTCAACAAGCTCGCGTTAATGTTCTGTCGCTGTTCCATTGGTTATTAACTTTTATCACCATGTCCCACCAATACGTAGCCCTACTATGAATAAATAACTTACTTGATTCGCCACCATCGAAACGGGCCTTTTTCGTGACCTTCTGTAATGTTCGTCAGTCCCTATTCGCGTTATATAAGTATAAGGTAACTAAGCAATCCCTGAAATGCCTTAAGCCGAGTTTTGTTCTATTATGCGACGCCCTTAGGCTGTTGCATAATATTTAGGCTAAAAGCTATGTGCGCTCGTCACTTGCCTGGTGAAACTGTGTTGGCCATCAGTGGCCAAAAGAAACGTTCTAATTTAGCAAATGGGAAGGATGCATATCATCTTCTTTCTTTATGGACGCAAGTGCCAGGTACGAGTTCATCTGCCGAACAACGATTGAGGCGCCTTTGACCAGCCAACATGCAGTGTCTTTGGGCCTTGGCTCATGACAGTGCATGAGAACCTGTTCTCTTCTAAACCTGAAAGTAAACCCAATTAGTTATCTTCTAACTGTGAGGAACTGTAACTATATTGAATGCCGTGACTCCATACTGTGACATGCGGTGTAAAATCTCATTTTGACATGTGGAACATAATGATGAAAAAAGTATAGATTCGTAATATGTTCACAAAACAACTGAAAAAAGTGTTCCGAATGCAGCGACAGGACACATAGACACATTTCGAATAAGCGAATATTTACCTAAACAAAGAGCCTACAACTGTATTCTCTGTGGTGGTTCGTTTTTGAGGCACGGGTAGCGTATCTACCTTTATATATACAGGATAGCCTTGGTGGCACATTATACATTTATTGTTTGAGAAATTTAACAATTGCCCATTGGGTACATTTTGCGTATCGCCGATGAAACGGCCGATTGGAATGTCCGCGGAAAGGAAAAGAAGCGTACCCACCATAGGTGGCCTTCTACTAGGTGGACCGATGACTTTGTTAAGGCAGTCGATAGAAGTTGCGTAATAGCGTTTGATGTGCCTAGAAGTCTTTGTTCATCAGTGAACGTATATAATACGTGTATATATAATCATCTCTAAGACTCAACAAAACCTACAAAATATAAAGCATAATAAACTTCTAAGGGTTCGTCATTCCTTTTTGACTAATTATACGTGTAAATGTTTGTTAAGGGCGGCCGTTCGGGGTATGTGTATAAAACAATAGGCGGGGCGGGCTGCATGACTGTGCGGCCGCGCGAGACGCCCGATGACATCGCATTAAAATGAAATCCATATGGGTGATTGATGAGCGATGCAAACAGCGGCGGGCCGGGGCTCATTCAATTTGCTGTCACCGGTACAGAATGCAGTTTTATTATTGAGCACCGGGGTTCTTTACCTGCCGCCGTGTTACAAATTTTCACTGATTTTTACGTGGCGATATCGTGTGTTTATAGGACGATGAGCTGTGAAGAAATGATAACGGCGGATGGTTTAAGTAGAAATCACTGTGTTGATTGTGCAATAACTTATGTTGCAGAAGTAGGCTAATAAATACATCATGCCATGTAAATCTTCAAAATATCCAAATACCGTGTCGCCAGTATAAGTTACGCTAAATTTAGGATGGTCTTCTACTTAGGTACCTATAGGTACAGGTAATATTGTCGTATTATTAATCAATAAGAAAAACTTTATAATTTATCTTATTGATATTACACAACTGACGAACACATAAATTTATTTATTTAGTATTTACAAAAACAGCATAAATTGATACTTATGCTGTTTTTGTAAATGCATACATACCTTTTGTATAAACGCTCAAACCAATGCATACAGACACGTTCATGCACACAAATATTAGTTTGTATGCCCGGGAATCGAACCGGGAATCTTTGGTAACCGCCATCTGAACCATTATACCACAAAGGTCGTCACCTCAGTTCAGGTTACCCATCGCTTCCATGAGACAAAGTCAACGTCATCGCGTATAATGGCGAACGTCAGTATCGGGCGATGAGCTGACAACGTACCGGTCACGCTGACAAATGAAGTCAGCTCCCGTGATGTGGCTGCAATAACGTGCATTTGATGCGACCGTGGACAAGGTAAATCCGCAATTGAATCGCCTTTGCCCGGTGATCCAACCCGGAACCATTGGTTTAGTAACCGACATTAAGTTATGTCCAGGTGATACATCGGATACAGCCACGTTATCGCGTATAATGACGCGCGTCAAAACACAACGGGCAGGATCAGTCGCGCTGACAAATGAAGTCAGCTCGAGTGACGCCGCTGCAATATGTCCCCAGCCGCGTGTTAACGTGCATTGGATACGAGCGTGGACACGATAAATCCAAGATCGAATCGCTTTTGGCAATAGATTAACAGGATTGTGCGATAAATTATAACGGCTTTTTCTATAGGTATGATGACAGGGTCCTGGAATCGTAAGAACTATTTTATATTATTACAAATCTGGGTTAAAAATAAAAATACCGATGTGCTTACTCTCAACTCGAAAACTCATGTTTTATGAATTTTATTAGTCTTCAAAGTTAGATGGGCAAGTCCATTTTTATAGTACATTAATTGTCAAAAATTTGTTAACAAAAAGATAACATATACAATTTAAAGCAACTTTTGCTATTATACCATTTGAATAAACGCAACATTTAATATAGTTGTAGTACAAAATTCACAAACTATGCATACGAATTACTGAGTCGTGACGTCATAACTAGTTAGCCATTTGTATGAAGCGTTTTCTGGGAAAGTCCATTATTGTGTTTTTAGAATAGAAAAATCTCTGTGAGTTTTAATGTTAACGGAGTAATTCTTTTACCAATGTTCCTATTATAATGCGGTCCATGGATATAATAGCAGAAAAAAATGTCATTATCCCTATTACATTATTTTGCTACACCGAGTAGAAATTGGATAAAAACGTTCTATGCACAAACTATCTTTATATTTCTGGCATGGTAATAATCAAACTTATTGTAACTTATGTTTGTTATCATAAAAAAATATAACATAAACGTAATAAAAATATCCCAAAAATATATTTTAGTTAAAAAGTACTTAACCCTTAAACCAGGCTCGGTTATAAGGCCCTTTTACTCATCGAAAGTATTATGCTGCTAAAGTTATAAATAAGTCGTTACCTAAATAATTCAGATAATTTACCAAACTAACTAACAGCCACTAATGTATCATATAATTTGTCTATAAGCTTGAAACGTGCGTTATCTAGTTGGATTATTTGAAAATATATATATAAAATATAAGAAGTTTTGAGCCGCCCTGCAGCTAATACACAACGTCAATTAATATTATTATATTATTAAGGAAAAGTCTTAATAGAGCAATCGACGGTAAGATATAACTGAAGCGGTAGAGAAACTTCTTAGCCTTTTACTTTTGTCACTAATTGCTACGTTTGGTTGTGAAGTATAGAGTAAGTAGTAATATACAGTGTCCCACCAAAACATTTCATGTAAAATGTTGCCAAGATGACCACATAAGATTTGTTGTGTAAAAAAGATGTCAGATCTCATGTAGAGCCAAGCTTCTGAATCTACACGACATAACCCTACCGGGCCTTACTTCAAAAAATCTAGAAATCAATTAATATGTACGGCTAAGACGTTTCGCTACCGTCGTGGAAGTGATACAAATATTTAGTTTCTTGATCGAAACCTCGAGATGTCAAGAAAAATGGAACAATTAATTTATTGGCTGTTAATCTTGGTTAATTTAATAGATTCTACATGATTGTAATCGTAATAGCGTGTGATGCTATTATCTCGGCTAGCGATAACTGGTGTCCGGCTTATACGACGTTGCAGGCACCTGGATCCGACCAGGGAGGAATTAGTCGGAGTGCTTTTTTATTGCATTTAAGTCGCTTGCGGTCCGTTAAAAGGTAATTTCGTGTTGCACACGTGGTTCACGCAACGAGGTGTCGGTAGTATAAGAGACTTTGTTGACAATGGACTGAACAAAGATTGTTATTTCATAAGTCCATACATTTTTGGTTAAAAAAAAACTTTAAAGCATTTGGATTTGTTAAATTAGGATAATGTTGATGACATACTATCGGATGCGGAGGTGTTCAAAGAATAAAATCAAACTGGTTTTTAAACTAAAATCATAAGTTATTTGGAAAACCATTCAGTTTGTAAACGTGAAAAATTGCACACAAATGTTTGTACTGCCCGGGGATTGAAGCCCTTGGTGAATAGCAAACGTCTCTACCATTCCACCACATGGGTGGTCAATCCAATAACTGTTGATATAAGGCTCGGTATTAGGTAATATTTTTCGTAAACGCTGTCCTAAGTCATTTAACCGAAATGTCATAATATGCAAGGTATAATACTTCAGTACTTTTACTTGCTATAGTATTTTCCAATCTGTACTGAGTCCTTACTTTGGGATAACTGTTATACTATAGTCAACAGTTACCATTTACCATCAAGAGGGCTTAATGATTACTTAAATCTTAATAAAAAAGAAAAGGATTGTATACATTTTGCAACAGTTTAATATTGTTTGAAACATGCCTGAGCGTATCTAGGATGGATAATTGTAAGTTGATATCTTCACGCTAGTTATAAGTTGTGTAGCGCAGACTAAGTTTGTAATAAGAGTTAGTGTCTAGATTGGTACAGGCTCTGTACCATAGGGTTGTGCGATTAAACATCGCTTAGATTTTATTTTAAGCAGTATAAAACATCACGAAATCATATTTAATTACTCTTCAAAATAAGTTTAAGTTTAAGCGTCGGTGAGGCTGAGGTTCAAATCCCGACACGTACCAATGTGTTTTTGAATTTTCGAAAATATATGTACGTTATCCGACGCTCTTACGGTAAAGGAAAACATCGTGAGGAAACCTTCATGCACGCCTGCGAGGAGATTCAAATGTTGTGTGTGAAGTCGTCCAATCCGCACTAGGCCCGCTTGGACTACTAAGACCTAATCACCCTATACGGGTAGGCTCGTGCCCCTCTGTGGGGACGTTTAATGAGCTTGATGAAAATAAGTTTATTAGACAATTTCAGCACATTGAAGACTTAATTACAATTGGTAGAGCCAAAGTAACTTTTAACATTTCTCAGGTCATTCTCAGAAATTTTTGAATGGTTTCCCTCGTTGTTTATTTACACTTGCATAATTATAAAATCATAACTATTTATATTGGAGTTCTACGAGTAGTCGCAGTGCAATGTAGTTGAATGAATGAATATTGTGTTGTTATTTAGTATAATAGCACAGATAATATAATCATTATTAGTGGCTCCTGGAATCATAAGAATGATTTAATATAATTACAAACATCGGTTAAAAATAACGATGTGCCTAACTCTCAGGTCGATAACTTGTTTTATAAATTTTGTTAGTATTTAATGTTAGGCGGCAAGTCCATTTTTATTGAAGTACCTTAATCGATAAAAATTTGAAAACCAAAGGTTAATCCAACAATCTAACTTTTGCTATGAAACCATTTTAATAAACGCAATATTTAATATGGTTGTAGTTAAAATTTAACAAGCTATGCATACTTACAATAAAAGCGTGACGTCATTATTTTATGGCTGTTTGGATAAAGCGTTTTGGGAAAGCCCATTAATGTGATTTTTGATACATCTGTGTGTTTTAATCTTAACGAAGTCATTATTTTATCAATGTTTCTATTTTTAAGAGTTCCATCGATACCATAACAGATTATAATTGTTGATCATCCCTATTCACTGCGAGCACAAATTTAAAATGTGGTACATTTTGAAGAATGTCTCGGCGTGGTGCCCATAATTTGTAAACGTTCTAAAACGGTATTATAAAATATTGGTTTTATGGAATAATTGTACATTAGATCAATAATCTATTAAGTATGAATTCATTTTAAAGTTCTTTTTTACGAATCCACGTGGCAACCCTAATGCCGACCTACCGGTGAAAGTTTAAAGAACTTGGAATCGTTTGTTTGATTCTTCCAACGTTCCGATACTTAGGACCACTGATACTTTTATTATTTCCTTATGGAACTTTCTAACTTACTATCGATAACTTGGAGTTATTGGACTCCGGTGAGATGTGAATGCATTGTGTTGTCAACGTGTGATAACTATAGAGATAAATAAATATTTATTTACTGCTTATATTCTTTACAATTTTGGAGTAAGTAAATATTTACAGTCGTAAACGATCGTCATTATTTTAGCTGTACATTCCATTGACCTAAGCCTTAAGACAACTTTGATAGGTGTGTACAATGAACTTCCGTACACACCTAAATAGCACTAAAATGTACAGAAAAATAAAAATACCTACTTCTATAACTGTCTAGTTCTAGCTAACTGTCAAAAAATATTTAAATTTATAAATAATGACGATGATCACGTAAAGAATTAATATTTTTATGTGTTTCGAGGTTATACGACATCATGTAATTTTTTTTGGATACGTTCAATTATGTATTTCATACCCCAATATGATATTATTGTAGGTACAATTCGTTTGTTCTGCGCAGTTATCCTCGACTTTTTGTTCTCGCGGATGCTCTCGTATATCCTTACCGATACCTATCCAAAGTTTGCGATAAGCTCTGAAATCCGAGCTGATTCTTGCCTCCGCCTTATTATTAATCCACACCCGTCAGACGCTCAATTTTATCTCGGATGGAAGTAGAAACTTCGCCTTTACGTTCCTTATGCGAATTTAATTGAGAAAACTTGATTTTTACTCCGAATAGTTTAAGATTGGTTGTAAGTTATTATTTGAAATTGAGCTGTGCTATCTGATATCACGGAACTAATTCAAGAGTGTTTTTTTTTCGGGTGGTAGTCGCGGTGGCTGTAATGCAACGAACCGGATAACTTCTGATAGCGCAGCTGTGTTAAGATGATCGAATAATGTTCTTAAATTTTCGTTCCTTACTTTTTTATTCTGTAGCGAAAGTTTCTCTTGAAATATAAGTGTAATACTTGTGTGATGTGTCCTTTCATTCTCATTTATATTTCGAAGCAGCTCTTATGCATAGTTCTGCTGAAATTTTAAAGGCGTTTTGTGTTTTGGCTGGCTGTCAATGATTGTAGAATAAAATATTTTCTTATTTCTTACATGTTGAGCTTCATGTAAGCATCTCAAAAGATTTTATTGACAGGGCAAAAAAATACTAATGATAGTTTTTTTTTAACCGAGCAACACAAGACATCATAAACAAAACAAGTTGCCTAACTCGTAAATTTATAAAAGCATAAACCTTTGTTCATTAAAATTTATTACGTGGCATTAAGAGCCGTTAACTCACACTTTAGCGTTTATAATAGAATGGAGTGCTACTAAATCTGTTTAACCCTAATGTTACAGCTCTGAAATGCATCTCTTTTGCTCTTAATTATGGTATTAAATTTGATACTGTATATCAAATGCAGTTGTGGATAAGAAAACGAATCGCGGAAATGAATACTAATGGTTTCAATGATGACCTTAGGTTTTAAACATATATGCATTCAGACATTGTTTACACAACTCAATGAAATCTGAATTACGAGTATATGTGTGTTCAATTTAAAAACAAGTCGAACAAATATTTATTTGATCAGTACAATAATGTTTTAAAAGCAAATTTGTGTGATTTTAAATATATTCGCGAGAGAATAGAGATTTTCTATTGTGTCTGGATTCGATCTGTTCAATAGGATGATAAGACACAATATTTATGTAACTCAAAACATATTCGACTTAAAAATATACACGGGGTCTGATTTATTAACAATGATTTATTTATTAACAATGATTTATTTATTCGTAGTTTTATTATTGTACATATTATTGGAAGTATATTGGACTGCATCAACTATGTCCTGATTAATGGTATAACTTTAAATGCATTTATAGGTTCTTCAAGTTGAATCTTTCAAGTAATCTTAATCTGCGAACAAAAATCTGCTATAATATCGAAGCAGGTTTCCGATTAAACCGTCGGACGAGCCGACAAGGCAATAACCGGTGCTTTATGATAAAGTTAATTAGATAGAACATTCGTTCCCCGGAGCTAGTACACAGATGAGATGCGAGCCAGGCAAAAGAAATGAAACGAAAATAAACAGCGTCCTGTACATGTACCAAGTCGTCTGTTTTCTAAGGGATAACAAAAACGCTGATTTTTAATGTCACGTTCGTCGTACAAAGAGGCATTTTTAAGTGCGAAGCATTATGACAAAATTACTCGTTCCTATTGTTAAGACTGGAAAAATCAGTGATTGAAAACTTGTCGCAGTTTTTGAGAAATACACTTAATTAGAAAAATATCAGTTTAATCTTTCAAAACCATAATTTCATGAATAGGTACACGACGATATTTAAAATAAATATCTTAAAACCTTTTTATAAATTTGGGAAAAAGACCTGATTACTACAAGTAGTTATTTCTAGAGTACAATTGATGTATGTTTAACAATAATAAGATTTTGAATTCGGGACAAGTTTAAGAAACGATCAATTTTATTTAATAAAATGGACGGAGGTGATCACTTTCTACTAGTATCAAGGCTTTAAGGAATATTATGACATTAAAATTATAAGTTCTCCTGATCTGTGACTGGTTTGCAATTTATTAAATATTACTTAAGTTTTAGTATAGTACTGTTGCAATGATGTAGCGTATAGCTTATTTCCTCGTTGATACCTATTTTTTAAAAACGTAGTTCTATAATGAATGCTAGCTAACCAAGAACGCCGTAGGAAGTTCCTGTGCCATATACCGTTCGAAGAGAGTTTCGATATAACGGTGTCAGTTTCAGAATAAAATATTTTCCGAGATGGATATGTGCCTTTTAATTAACATGAGAGGAAGACGGGCATTTCAAAACTGTATTCATGTTACAGGCGCGTAATCACGCGTTAATATCGGAAGTTTCGAGTCGCGTCAAAGAAAAGGCATAAATCTGTCAGTTGGATTTAATTAAAAGTTTACCATTCATATCACATGTGAAGTTTGCAAGAGTGATTAAAAATGTCTAACTCGCATTTCGAAATGAAAATTTCTGTCGCTTTCTTAAGGAAGTAATCTGATTTGGATCAAAATGAATGGCATTTTGATGATCCCACATAAGTAAACATTTATCAATGTTTACTGATGTAGGATGGTTAGTAATAAAATATATTTATATTCTGTTTAGTATTTCAATTAACTTAAGTATACTCACATTTTAGATTTTCCATAACAACCGAATGCAATTTTATTAATTATATTAGAGGTATAGAGGTATTAATGAAATTTTATCAACAGGGCGCTAGACAACAGATTTTTAAAATTCCAATTCGGATTCAGAAAGGGGATTTTCTAAAATTCTTGAATCTTCTTTTTTGAATTTCTGAAATTCTAATGGCTGTCTGGAAGAGGTTGTCAGTAGAATGATTTCATCGCCAATAGTAATTTTTATTTTTTGCCTTCTTTGCCATTATTAAGAAGTATGAATCAATTTACCAATAATTTCTAAAACTTGAATAGAAGATATATCTATAATCAACAACTGGTGCTATCAACAATTCGGGAAAAGTGAGCCGGTTTCGATAGCACACACTGGCCACCATGAAAATTAGTTTGACTAAGTATTGTACCCTTGCGGTGGGACGGACTGCAAGCGAGTTGAGCGATTCATTTGAGAGTTTGCGAAGAACGTTGCGCCCGGAGGTATAATTAGTTAGCAGTATGAGACCGAAGTCAAACACGCGGCGTGTGCCGCTGCGTCCGGTTATCGTTTCAATCCTCCACTTTGCTTTTGACAATTCTATTTCGTTTGCCAACTTTATATTATTACGGACTGAAAGTCATTAAGAGAAGCTTTTGAAAGGTAATGCGTGTGTTTAGGGTTTTTAAAGTTATGATTTTCACTATGTGTAAACAGGATAATTTTGGGCAGGGCTTTACTTTAGGGAGTCTAACAAATTATAAGGTTTCTAGTTTCAGATGATAGCGCTTTTATAAAATTAAACCAATTATTAACTAACTCCAAAGTATGGCAGTATTGACCCACATCCGCATAAAAAAATCCACTGAATTCAACAGAAACTCAGTAATAACTCTTTAAAAAAAATGTTTTGTGTTTTGTGTCTGTATGTTTGTTTCGGGTAATCTCTGAAACGGCTTGACCAATTTGGACGGGACGTTTTTGGCAGGTAGCTGATGTAATAAAGAAAAACAGAGGCTGCTTATATTTTAGAAAAATAAAGTTATGTTGATTCGCCCGGCGCGCAGCTCATGACGCGTGAGTTTTGCCCTGCGTACACAGCTGGTAAGGTATAAAAATTGACATAAACTTTTCATTTCTACCACATTGTGTAACAACTTCCCGGCAACCTTAAAGCATGGTATGCCATTAGTTCCGGCTACTATCTAAGGATAGTAGTTGTTAACACCCACTATACTGCATTGGGTACACGTGATGGCTACATATTCTTTCCATAGGACCTTATTGGCTGTTTGATTAATTGATGTGCTCATGTATTTATATATATGACTCTAACTAACATTTGATTAATGTTCCGTTAAAGTACACATTTGTGTCATAATAATATGTATATATTTACAAAAAAATAGTATAACAACAGGCTTCACGCTAGACTTGGCTTGATGGCGCTGTGTGTATATCTGTGGATATTTATTTATTCGCTTATAATGACCCACTGGAAGGCACAGGCCTTCCCGTGGGTCATTATAAGCGAATCACAGCATAGAAATGGAGAGATTTTCGATTATTTCAAAACAATCAAGATAAATATCTCCGTGCTTTGTTATTACTATAGTATTTATTTTTTATCATTTTGTATTTTTTGTAGTAATAGTTTATAAATGTACCCATATCTCCAGTAGAAACAGCCTATCCGCGGCGGAGTACTCGCCCAAGAATTAAGTCAGTTTGTATAAATTGTCAACATCCGCCCATGGCGGAAGCGGCGCGCACCGACATCGCTTGCGGTTGTACGATATACTGTAACACGATTATGTACAAACAGTTTGTGGTAATATCGTAGTTTATAGTGATGACTAACACCAACATAACAAAAATACCAATAGCTTAAGTAAGGTCAGAATATTAAATATGGCTGTTAAATTATAGCTGAGTTTCAAATTTAAAAGTTTTTACTGTTTGGTATTTGGTATTTTTTATAACATTTGTTACACTAAACTTGTTAACATTTTCACTTTAAAGAAAATATTTAACATAGTTACAATAAATTAAAGAGAACTCCTCATGCCATTAATAAAATGTCACATAATTAAGATAACAAGAAGCGAAACCAAAAACAGTATAAAACAATAATATTTACATGTTTTTTCTGTTGACTAAGTAATTGATCGACGGTAGCCTGCTGATACCGACACATACATGTTATCAATAAAAATGCAATCGTTAAAAGAATAAGAGCTTAGAAGAACATTATTGAATTCCCTGCATTTCATTCTTTTAACTTTCCTGGATTTTTTCTATTAGAACTTAATTGTGACACTTTCATGGTAAATTTGGCCAGAAAATAATTATATTTTTTGTAAGTTATAAAGTTCGCAACACTACATTCCTATTTTTTTCCTTACAAACGGCTGTGTTAAAGTCTTAAACCAACTATTGTCTATATTTTTACATGTTGATAGAAAAAGATCAGATTGAAGATACATTCCACAATAAACATGCAAATATCGTATCCTGCAATAAAAACCTCCCGTCTACGCCATGTTTATAATTTTTATTGTGTCGTGTTTGTTAGCTGCCACTGAAACCTATCGCAGTTTTAAATCGAATCCCGCAATATTGCTCGCTGTTTTTCCCATGGGTGGTGCTTGTTTTTATTATTTTGAAATGAATGAACACGACGTTGGCCATACCTCTGCTCCGGTGGAACTAATATGAAGTTTAATGTGATATTCGCGGTGTCACCGGTTTGTTGTTACAGTTTCGTATGTAACGCATATAAATTGTACTTGCAATTCTAAAATAATTTGTATAGGGGATTTAGAAAAGCCAAGGGAACAATGATTTTTCTTTCTTTTATGATAGGTAATAACTGTAAAAATAACTAGTAATAAATCGTTGTAAATGGTTTTTTGTGTTTCGGTAAAACAAAAGAAAAATTTATGGATTGGATTATGTATTTAAAACAGCTTTTTTAGTTTTAATGTCATTCACATAACAAGAAAATCCATGATAATGAATAAATAAATATCCCATATATAATGGATTTACATTTTGATAAAAATGACATGGATGAATGCAGCTACTTCGGACTGGTTGGCTGAAAATAAAATACTCTTTATTTTTAATATCCGTTTAGAATAACGTTGATATATTATTATAATTATGCATGCCCAATAATGTTTTTTTTAATTTGTCAATGAATGTAATAAATTTCAATGCAGATTTGGTGATAGATTTTTTATTAATGTTAATTCTTTTGAAGAATTGAAGGGTTGAGATAAAATGTATTCGGGTCTTACGTATAGTTCAAATATATAAAAATCGATGGAGCAAAACTCAATGGAACCAAAGATTTTTCGCTCGAAACAAAACGGAAATGTATTTTCGCGACGTTTTCACAGGAAACAGAACATGCCCGTCTATCGATAGATAACCAACGGTCGCATTGTTTTTCGATATCGCCGCGAGATGTACGTGTATAGATCCGAGTGTCTCCGAGTATCAGTTTCCGCGTCGAGTGGTGTTCAATTGCACATGATTAGGTACATCGCGGCGGGCACATCGCGCCTGGACTCGTGTGCGCTAGGTTTTATTTAGCGTGTAAGGCGTGTTTGGGTTTGTTCCTACTTGTCTCATACTTATTCATCATTTTTCACGAAGTATTTTTTACGTTTTCCAAATAGGTTTACATCTGTGATCAGTGGCCACCAATTTAAGCTATGGTTTCCAGCCGTTTGACGTTAAAATGAGTATACTAACCCTAGTCATTAAGTAAACAACTAATCATTTTCGCCTTAAAACGGCCTAGGTTACAATGATCAGAAAACAGATACGTAGGTAGGGAGTTACGTTCTTTATCAGTTTACTATTTAAGAGGAAGCGACGTGTTGTTGTGTATTGATCTTTAGAACAGGTTTATAATACTAAGATATTTAATCCGGAATTATGAGATACACCTAAAGCTTTTCGAGTACCTATATTTTCCTTAGTTTGCATAGATATCTAAGTAACTCGATAATCATTTTATTCTGTGTTTCGAATTACTGCTACTTCTTTTATTAACCCTAATTATTAACGCCTTAGTTTAATAGAATAATTGTAAAACAATAAGAAATGATCAATTGAATTTTTAAAACAACAAACGCAACCTTGTAACCGCATTTTTAATGTTGTGATTTCCGTAGTCCGTCACATCATAAAATAAAAAATGATCATACTGACTTCAAAAATGGTAGCGTAATGCTTAAGTATATCAATTACGGTCCACGCCCCCGAGCAGCCGAAGCGCACCGTAGTGTGAGAATATCGAATTAGCGATGATGGATTTTTAAAATTTTTCACTCGGCGTGAGACAAAAAAGCTCGCTGCACGCTCGCCGTAGCCATTTCGTTAGGTTGACGCGGCGCGCTGTAATTCGATCCGTTGGCAAATGTTGATTTGACCGCGGGGCATGGTCAGCCCTGTGCCCTTCGTGCGGCTGTGTGCCTTGCGTCCGGCCTTCGCGGCCCTGTAGGCTCGTCTGACTGATCCACTTTCGCCAGTAGGTCTACAATAACGCCCGAGTTTTGAGATTGGCTCGTCGCCCTCGATCGCTTCATTCGTGGGCATCGTGCTAAATTTGTTGCATGCTGCCAAATTTTTGAATTTCGGAGGGAGATAAGTCTTACAACTTCATTTATACAGAACATGGACACCATATTAACGCAACCTAATACGTCCATTGCTGAATGCATACCTTTCGTAGTGACTTCTACATACTACTACTACAAGAAGTCGACATCCATCTGCCAACCGCTTTAACCAGGTCATTAGTATTAACTGGTTTTATAAGTCTAAAAAAGTTTTTTTCTTCAGAACATGGGATCATTGAATAAATAGCGTAGTGTCACATGTTTCTAATAAGAAAATACCTTTAAAATGAATCTATCAACAACAGGAAAAGCTTTTTCGAAGCAATCAATCATAATAATTTCAGTTGTACAATCCATTGTACTTCCTCCTTGGGTTTCGGACCGTCACCTGCTACGTTGCTCTTATGCTCATTGACCATTCGCGAGTGCCTTTTAAATCTTTATGATTTTTTTTTTTTTAAAAGGAAGATACTTCTATAATGCGCCGGGCTATGATATCTTGTCTTCCTATTGGGGACCGATATCATGACGTAATATCAGAAATAATTGGTTTTGATAAAGGTATCCTATGGTGTTAAATTTAAAAAGTCAAAAATTTACGCTTGTTTTACATTGCTCTACAATCTAGACTAATGAGTCACTAAGTAATACCCATTTTTCATACATTTTTGCTGTTACTAGGTTACAAACAAACTTTATATGACATAATGTCTGTGCAGACGGAAAACTCGGTATCAAGCGAACGGTGGCATTACACGCGCCGCATATACGACGACTCGCAATTTGTATCGAGCGGGTCGCATGCATGTTAATAAACCCTATTGTGGAGCTTCCACGAGATTAGACCCGCGACCGAGACGGCTAGGCCAATCTGTTCGCCTTGAAGTACCTAGGTCAGCTCGTACCTCGTACACCGAATGTAGGTACTTATATTTTCCATGCACTCTTCATATTGTAGGCATTATGTATTGGCAACCTTATTTACGTCCTTAGACGTCCCACAAAGGGTGTATAGGCCTTAGTCGTCCACGCGGGCCCAGTGCGGATTGCCCGACTTCACGCACAACCTTTGAATCTCTTCGCAGGCGTGCGCAGGTTTCCTCACGATGTTTTCCTTCACCGTAAAAGCGCCGGATTACGTACATATACTTAATTGCGAAAATTCGAAAACACATTGTTACGTGTCGGGATTTGAACCTGCGTCCTTCCGATCAAAAGGCGACAGTCCACACCATTGAGCCACCGACGCTCAGTCATTTATTCAGTATAGGCTTGTAATTTACTTGATGATTTATTTGATGATCGAGTTTTTACACTGTATTCCAGCAAGCCAACACGGTCAAATAGCCCATTTGAATCAATGAAATTACACCGATCATTCCGCAAACATTAATTAAAATCGATATTCCCAACGAACAAAAAGGGAGCACCTGGTTAATAAACGAATTGAGAAGCTGCAGATTATTACGGTGCTAAACACGAACCCTGGCTGTCGGGTGGAAGAGTCAATCATTAGGGCAGCTGAGGAGGTTAATTTCGGTAATCCGCTTTTGCACTCACTGAAAATCTGGTTTCGAAAGCAGCTACATTCGCGGTTAGTGCAAGATCTAATATTTGCATTAGAATGTTGTGAAATTACAGTGTGTTTTATGAGCTAAACATGAACCTATAATACTTGAAAGAAAAAATGATTGTGGTACGATTGTAAAAAATTTGTTTTTATTTATTGTATGTCACGACCTCAAGTGAATACCACTCCCATTTCACCGGACGGTACCATATATACAGTTAATGCATACATATCAAACAAACTGCCAGCGCAATAGATTCTATTATTACATGTTATTATAACACATGTTCGTACTACACAGGGATCGAACCCGGAACCTTTTATAAGTAGCTGATTAGGGAGAGGGGTAGGGGAAACTTATCCACCTAGAAATTATTTTAATAATTCCAGTCGTTTTTTATAGCTTAACATAGTGATGATGCGAAATTAGTTTATGTATTTACCCTCAAATATTTGGAGCCAGTGTTTGCGATCGGCTTTGGTACAATATTCATTATAAAATTGAATACACATTTTGAGAATTACCGGAATGCTGAAATATAATATCGCTACAAAATAAATGGTGTTTTTTTGTGTAAAATTGCAAACTTTTATTGGAACATCCTACATAAAATCAATTCCCGGAATAATTATTTCGTATTTATTCTCTGAAATTTCACTGCTTCATTTCAGTATGATACTTGAACGCTTGTTAAATTGAATCTTAGTTTTCTGTGGATATAATAGTAGTAGGTACTTTATGACGGGCCTATGTTACCTAGACTCGATAAGTTCAAAAATANCTACCGGGAGGGCTGAGGTTCAAATCCACACGTACCAATGTGTTTCGAATTTTCGAAAATATATGTACGTTATCCGATGCTCTTTACGGTGAAGGAAAACATCGTGAGAAACCTTCATGCACGCTGCGAAGAGATTCAAAGGTTGTGTGTGAAGTCGTCCAATCCGCACTGGGCCCGCGTGGACGACTATGGCCTTATCACCCTATACGGGTAGGCTCGTGCCCTCGGTGGGGACGTTTAATTGATGATGATGAATGATGATGATGATGAATACCATAATATATTTTTTGAAATCATTATGTAATTGATGCATTTTTTGATATCTTAATGATGTCAAATCCTCAATTATTAATAAATAATCGAGATCTTCAAAACTCACGAATGCAAAAGTAACCAACTCCTTATTTTTTATTTTCATTAATATAATAATAATAAGCGCGTATAGAAGTGACAATAAAAGTGTTAAGTCAAAGTCAAAGTGAAGTCAAAATTCATGTATTCAAAGATGTGTGTGTAGTTTAAGAATATGTTTTTCATTTAAGTAATGCATTTTTGATATTATTCAACTTTTATCAATATACTTTGGAGTGCCAAAAATATAAGTACATATATTCATGTTGTCGACTCATGTGGTGTAATGGTCGAGACGTCGGCTACTTCACCAAGGATTCCGGGTTCGATCCTTGGGCATTACAAAAATTTGTGTGCATGAGCATGCCTGTTTGTAATCGTCTGGGTGCTTCTATGTATAATGTTCTATGTACTTAAAAAAAGCTTATATAAGAATGTTTATTAGTTGTTTAGTACCCTAAAGACAAGCTCCTCGCTTTATATGGGGCTAGGTGGCGCTGTGTGAATGTCAAATGTTATTATCTAAGTATATGAGCCATCTGAGCTCACTCATTGCCCGGCAATTCTGAAAATACCATTCTGCGGCCAACAGCAGTAGTTAATAAAATAAAAAAGAGGCAACATTTAATTTAAAATTGATACAGAAGGTCAAAACAGTTATTGTAGTCATTTGTTATTTTTTACTTCAATACACTAATAAATGTGTATCTTTATTATGTCTCTCTTTGTTTATTATTTAAACAGTTTGTGTTAATGGTTGACAATACCATCAACACTCAATATCAAATAAAATATTACTAATAAACACTTTTTCTTGCAAATGCACTTACTGTTCAAAACTACTTGGCGTAGTCTCTGCCTTTTATATGTACCTAGTGACCCGCCCGCCTTCGCACGGGTACAATGCTTCTCGTATGGGCTGAACCTGCGTTTGCAATGTAGCCGAAAAATATTATGTACCTAATTATTTACGACATCACATTAAAAACCTCAAAAATAGCAGTATTTCTCCCCTAATCAACGGATCAAATTCATACGGATATAGGGACAGAGAAAGCGAGTTTGTTTTAAACTATGTAGTGATTACTTACAAATGTATAACACAGTGTGATAATGACCTTAATCGAGTTTTTAAAGTAGTGACGAAGTAGAGTACCCTTACATAGTAAAATATTCTTACTTGGAAGTAGAGCATTCTCACAACGACATTTTTTTATTATCAATGGGTTTACGTTTGGGCTCAGTCTCGCCTGATGGTAAGCGACGACGAAGCCTATAATGGTACACGTTTACCCAGAAAATGCCTATTCACTCTGACCTTGAATAGACCGAGGTTATAAGCCTCTGGAAACACAGAAGCAGGAAGAGCGTTCCACTCCCGAACTGTGCGAACCAAAAAAGACGCAGCGAACCGCTTAGTGCGAATTACCGGAAAGTCAACCACATGGGGGTGAAACACAAATTTCCCAATACAAGAGATGGGGCGAGCCGCGTTCAAAGTGCGACAAATGTAAGCTCAACGAGCATACACTGGCTGCCAGTTTACACTCTGTGAGACGAGTCAAGACGCAAGAATATTAGAAGAAATTACCGGTTTTTTTTTCAAAATGCCATCCAGTGCAGTTGTAACATGCCATCATCGCAATGAATCAGTCAATTTACCAAGTAATAGAATAACTTTTCACAGGTAAGAACCGAAAAGAAATTGCGACACTGGGACTGCCTATTTTGGCGGCTCGTCCAGTCTAATTGTATATTCGGATGACTGTGGGGTGAAAGCACTCCCGGCGTCTTGTGGTCCTGTGGTAAAATGTGGAGGGTGGTACATCCTAACCAAACTATAATAAGAAGCTCAAAAATTGCGCGTTTTTCATAAGAGCCTCAACATTTAATCCTTGATGGGTGAAGCAATGTTCATTCACCCCAATGACAAATTATGAATCTGATTATTATTTTAAATGATAATCAGTGAATAGGGCGGTCTAGATGCTTTCCTGATATCTAGTGATACACCTGACCATGACAGAGCGGTTTTGATTGAGATCAAAAACTGATAGTTGTTATTCTCCGTCAACGCCGCACTGCGACCGACACCTGGGTAATCTGCAGTTTTGTAATCTGCAGTTTTGTAATCTTTGATGATTCGTAGTTTTAAGTACTCTCATACATCAAGTTATAAGCTGTAATATTGTCTTAAACGAGAACTCCTACCGTTAAACTGTTATAGTTTGGCAGACATTATTTTGTGTAAATGTAATGTTACCTTAAATAAATAAATTTTAAAAAACCTATTGTTTCTTATATAGCCATACAAACGCTATTTTAAACTGATATGACTTATACTGTATGTTACGTGTAGGTAGGTATACGACGCACATTTAATTTTGTTTGCTTGGCAAATATAAATAAAATAATGCTGTATACTTACATGTAATGCTGACTTTACGATTCAGTCTGTGCTTAGGTGATCTGAGGTTTAGTCATGGAGCGGATAAAGTTTAAAATTAATGATAAACAATATGATGGTATGTGATTTATTTTATTTATTTTAAATTGGTTTGGGACTAGATGGCCCTGTGTGAATGTCAGTGGATATTTATTTGTTTATTATTTACTAGCTAGTAGATTCGGCACTGAGTCGTCTATGCGGATGCCAAGGCTGTGCCAGACCGAAACACTTCTGTTTCGGTTTAGCCAACGGCAGATACAGGGGGAGGGTCATAGGGGTCATGACCCCCCCCGGAGCTATTTTTAAGTACTATACTAACGTACATTAACAAAAAACCTTATAAGTTCTTAGCTTGACTACTACTAAGTCACCCCCCCCTGGCGCCAAACCTGGATTCGCTCTTGATTGTAGCTATTAAAAATTCCAGGTATTTTTGAGACTAGTACTTTACATCTAGTTTTGGGTGACGGAGGGCAGTGTTTTCGGAAAATAATGACAAGTACTGATATTGATATCCACTGACATTTAATCTGTCATGCTCAGGCGTATCACTTACCATCAAGTGAGCGCACTGATCGCCCCGTTTACTTCATGACATGAAAATAGTATTTTTGTCTTAAATTATGTTTATGGCTACGCTAGGTATCCTAATTCTTAAAAAACGACCCGTTTGGTGTGATGATTGTGATGTTGGCTACTTCTCCGTACGTCAGGGTTCTATTCCCGGGCGTTACAAAATGTGTGTGCATGAAAATGTCTGTTTGTATTGGTCTGGGTGTTTCTATGTAAAATATGTATGTATTTACAAAAAAGTATAAAGTTTGACTGACAACTGATAACAGTTGTTTAGTGCCCGTAATACAAGCTTCACGCTAAACATGAGGCTAGATGGCGCTGCGTGAATGTCACTTGTTTTTTTTATATATAATGAAACTTTGTACAAAATGTACATAATCATTACTACACTACCCATTCGATTAGATTAGGTGGTATACTCGATAATGATCCGTAAAATAAGAGTGTTTTGCACTTCTGTGTATCGGTATGAGGACACTGCAGCTAGTAACATTTATTTATTTGGAACAGTTTACAAGACATACACTTATTACATTGACAATATACATACGTAAGCGATACAAACAAGTTACAAACTGCCACGACAAGCACAGCTGACATGGAAGCAGTTTAGCAAATTAAAGTATAACAGAATTTAATGTAAATAACATACTTAAAAATACTAACCTAGAGTATAGGTTACAAGTGAGTACATCAATTTAAAATTTTTGCCAAGATATAATTAAGACTGCCCCTTAAGAGGCCTTTCACATTTCAGCGCAGCACGATTTTAGGTATTTTGACACAAAATGACAGCTCAAGTTACGCGAGCGATCTTTTCAAACACATCTTCTTCTCGCTCACACCATGGCGTTCGGAATATAGTGCGACTGACTAATAATGATCCTATTTTATTTAGTTCATGTAGAAATATGCTGGGTGAAATTAATGTTCGATTATAATTATTTTGATGTTTTTTTTTAAATGTCAGCTCCGTGGTTAGATTTATAGATAGTTTATGATCGCAATATATTATCTCCTTATTTAAAGTAGTTCACAATTTACGTAAGACCGCGACATGCGGGATGCGTAGTTTAGGCTTTTAGACTACGTGTCCGGCCAAAATAAATAGCCTTTCAAATAAATATTTTGTATAGGGTGTTACTTATAAAGTTGAAGCGCCAGTGGGTTTTGATTTTAAAATAAAATAAAAAGTATACAGTAAAAATAATATGTTTTATTGCAATTTAAGCATAAACCTAAATAGCTAAACCTAAACTATAATAGAATATTAATCAACGTTCTTTTGAACGTTGTGAAATTAGTATTAATATCCAGAGCTGAATTCTGAGCTAAAGTTATAAACATTACCGAATATAACATTTCTGACGACCCATTTGGTGTTGCGGTTGAGAGGTCGGCCGCAACACCAAGGGTTCCGGGTTCGATCCCCGGGCAGTACAAACATTTGTGTGCATGAACATGTCTGTTTGTAATGGTCTGGGTGTTTTCTATGTATAATATGTATGTATTTACAAAAAAAAAAGTATATATGTATGTTTATCCGTTGTTTAGTACCCATAATACAGGCTTCACGCTTAACTTGGGGCTAGATGGCGCTGTGTGAATGTCAGTGGATATTTATTATTATTATTATAAGATAATTAACATATGTCGTCTCGGGTGACGGGCGCAGGGCAGTATTTATTGAAACGAATACCTAACTACTGTTATTTAATCTCTATTCAATATTTACTATGAACTAAAAAAGTGAACATTTTTCCTCGTAAAATTTCAAAAAGCTTACATACGATTTTTTTTCTCAAAACATAAAAAAGTAGTTTGTAGATATACACTTATAATGCGCTATACATGTTTGTTCAAAGTGGTGGTGTTGATATATATTCGATTAAATACAGCTATGTTAATATTTGTTGCGAACGCTGCCAAGGAACGCGATAGCATTATTACATTTAGAATAATTACTAACGTATTTATTCATTGAACTTGAAAAACCATTCTTATAACTTATATACGCTTATGTTTTTTACTACGAATTTCAATAATAAATGAATATTTTTATAAATAACTTCATTATCATCATTAACCCTTTAAGTGCTAGTGACACCGTAAGGCGTCAGAAATAATATATTTTCAATTGTGTATGGATTTCTGGCTTTCAAAAGGTTAAGTACAATAAAGGAGCAGCGCCTATTTTTTAACGACTACCATGCTAAGATAGTAGCCAGAATCGACAGCTTAACGTGCCCTTCGAAGAATTGAATTATTTTTTTAGACATTCATTGCAGAATGTATCAGCTAATAATATTAATACCAAACTGAGAAAAATCGCACAGTGTCGTTCACATTACTATCTCCCCACGGGATTCGAACCCATGGTACCATGATGATGATGATCATGGAGTGATCTAACGCTGAACGCACTTGACCACCGAGGTAGTAATAGGTAGTATTAGACGGAAAATAAACGACCAACGTGTCCCATCCCTAATCAATTGAAGAGTAGTGTCACGTCACTAATATCTCGCTCTTGACATTAGCATTTCACGCGGGAAACACTCATATTCTAAGACTGAGATATAATCTAACTAATAAACGTACTAAAGTTAAGATTAATTTAATAGTAGGTACTTAATTTATGCAAACATATGATGTAAGCAACCATTAACTTTCGTAATGACTGTTACGGTGTATAAATATGAAAATTAATTACATTTTTAAAATTCTTATTTCGTCTTGATAATTACCCAACTAATCTTAAATACTCGCCAGTTTGTCCTAAAGCTGCAATTAACCTATAAACAGAATCAAAGACTATTTTTTTTAAATGAGCATATTCCAATATCATTGCAATGATGTAAAAAAGAAGAGATTTGTGGTATGCTCACAAAACAATTGAAAATAGTGTTCCGAATGCAGTGACAGCACACATACACATATTTCGAATGAGAAACAGAACAGTACAAACTGTACTCTTCGGCAGTTCGTTTTTGAGGCACGGATGGCGTATCTACCTTTATATATACAGAATATCATTTTATCATTGCCCATAGTTGTTATAAACAATCCATATATTCCCAAATAAAAAAATGACGATGATCCATAATATAAAATTATGACTTACAGTTGGCAACGATGTTGATTCCGAGTTGACTTTGTTGGACTTCATACGTCGGAAAGCAAACCTTCTAGGAACGAAGTACATGTGCTTGGAAGGTGGCTGCGGAGCTTGTATCGTCAGCGTCATCAAAAACCCTGGCAGTGAACCAGTTGCTGTCAACGCGGTATGTTTATTTGACGACCCATTTGGTGTTGCGGTTGAGAGGTCGACTGCAACACCAAGGGTTCCGGGTTCGATCCCCGGGCAGAACAAACATTTGTGTGCATGAACATGTCTGTTTGTAATGGTCTGGGTGTTTTCTATGTATGATATGTATGTATTTACAAAAAAAAATGTATTTAAGTATATTTATCCGTTGTTTAGTACCCATAATACAGGCTTCACGCTTAACTTGGGGCTAGATGGCGCTGTGTAAATGTCAGTGGATATTTATTTATTTAATTTATTTATTGTCAATTCGTAAAGTGAGGATGTAAAGACAGGTACTTATTTGAGCAGTCCATATCAGTCGGCTGGATTAAAGGCATCCTCGATTATAGTTAAGGGCTTTGCTATAATCTCCACGCCTAGCACACTGGTTGGAAACAACAGAACCTTTAAATTTTTAGGTTGAACCTATTTCTGCTTAGCGTTTTGTCCCTTAAGACAACACCCATAGACGAACGGGGTGGTGAAAATTGTATTTACCTCCTATCATCACGGGACTAAGACGTCATCATCAGGATTCAGTAAATTCACTATCTGAGTCACCATTATCATGTCATTTTACTAAAACACACTACATAGCGTATTATAAACCAAATCCTTTCACCTATGGGTAGAAATATTCTCTTTGGTCATTGGAATTAATATTTTCATTACCTTTATGTAATTCTCCACCGAGAGGCACGAACCTAGCCGAAAAGGTTGATTAGGTCTTAGTCGTCCACGCGGATCCAGGGCGGATTAGCCGACTTCACGTACAACCTTTGATTCTTTTCACATACGTGCGGAGGTTTCCCCACAATGTTTTCGTTTACCATAAGGACGTCGGATAAATGTACATTACAGGCTATACTAGTAAAATTATCGGATAAAAGAGACCTAACATCTGTTGTCTCTGGTGTCGGGCGCATTGCAGCATTGACGGAGAATAACAACTGTCTATCAATTGTTGGTCTCCTATGATGCCATTCTGTCATGGTCAGGCGTATCACTTACCATCATGTGAGCATCTAGACCGTCCTGTACACTTAACATAAAAAGTACCAATCTACATATAATTTCTTAACTTTTTCATTTTAGTGTTTGGTGCTCATACTGTCATGTCACAATTGGGAAATTACAACAATCGAAAAACTGGGTAACAGATTGATTGGTTATCACCCGATACAGAAAACTTTAGCAAAATATAACGGTACACAATGCGGATACTGTTCGCCTGGGTGGGTCATGTCTATGTACAGGTAATTAAATAAATATTCATTTACATTTACACAACACTATCTAGGCCCAATTCAAGCTTGTAGTGTAATAAAGATCAGATAAACAAATGTATATGTTTTTTTTGCAAATACATGTATGAAATTTTTATATAAAAACACCAAGTCCAATAGATACACAAATGTTGTTCATCCACACAAATGATGATACTACGCGGGTATCGAACTCGGAATCCTTGGTGTAGTGGCCGATGTATCAACTATTGTACCACTTGGATCATAAAATTAATGCTGGTCATGTAATTATTGAGTTTGTTATTAATAGTAAGATTAACATGAAAAAAAAAACTGATTTAACTAATAATTATGTTATTCTTGCAAGTCTTCTAGAAAACAAGAGTGACCTAAAAATGGCTGAAATAGAAAGATCATTTGCAAGTAATATCTGTAGATGTACTGGATATCGATCAATACTAGACGCCTTTAAGACATTTGGCAAAGACGCACCTAAATCTGATATTATAGATGACATTGAAGACTTGAAAATATGCAAAAAACTCAACAAAGTTTGTAAAGCAAAATGTGAAGAAGATGACTGGTGCATTATTACTAAAGAAGAAGTTGAAAATGTCAAGATCCCGGATATAATATTAAAAGACGGTAAACATTGGTACAAAGCACGAACCATTCAAGACATTTTCAATGTTTGGCAAACTAAAGGCGACGACTCGTATATGCTGGTAGCTGGTAATACTGCTAAAGGTAATTAGAATTGAAATATTAATTAATTCGATGTTTAGCAAAGAGGTTTCTTTTTTAAGGATTGTCTCAACAATACTAAAAATAAACTAAGCGACGCATAGGACGCCCGCGGATTACTTTCTCAATGATGTTTTATCAGGGTATACTTATGCCTAACATATAAGACTTAAAAATGAAAATTAGTAAGAAATCAAGAATTTAAGACAAGCTTTTCGAATATAAAAACCATTTTTTTTAGGAGTTTATCCTATAAAGGAATATCCGAACCTGCTCATCGATATAAGCAATGTATCTGAGTTAAAAGGCTATACTATTGATCAGAATTTAATAATACGCGCCGGAACGACTTTAACAGAACTGACAACAATTTTGGAGAGATTTTCCCAAGAAGATTACTTTGGGTACTTAAAAGTTTTAAACGATCACCTCAACTTAGTAGCTCATGTGGCAGTAAAAAATGTAAGTAGCTTTTTGGTTTATTTTACCTTTTGCGCCTGCGCCTGTGCGTGCGTGTGTGGTGTGTACATGAAATATTTTGATAATAAAATGTAAAATATAATGTCATTATTAAAAATTTCAGTTGGGAACAATCGCTGGAAATTTGATAATAAAACACCAGCATAACGAATTTCCATCAGATATATATCTTTTGCTTGAAACTATTGGCGCCTATGTTACAATAGGTAAGTACATCTCACGTTTTACACCGACCTTGTTAGATGGGAAAACAAATAAAAAACGTGACTAAGATAGGTATAATACTTCTAGTATTAAACAAGATAACACAAATGCTGCATAATTTATACTGCTTATTGGAACATTTTTCGTACTCAAATAGTTAGTAAATTGAAACAGTTTTTGATAATAAACATTTTTTTTAAATAAATACAGCCGAGTTTCTTACTTGGAATCTACACCAGCGTTAATAATTTAAACATAATTTTACACTAAAAAGCTTTCTGTGAATATATTTTCGATAAATATTTTAAGATTTCAGTATAACCCTTTGTCCGCCAGAGACGCTTTAAAGCGTCTCCAACGTTTAAAGTGTTCTAGGACAGCGATATAATTTATCTTCAGGTGAATTATCTATCTCGACTCAACTGACGTTGGCCATTCATACATTTTATTCATCATCAGCTCATTATACATCGCCACAGAGAAGCACGAGCCTTAGTTGGCGCGAGCCCAGTGCCGATTGGCCGACTTCACGCACAACCTTTGAATCTCTTCGTAAGCGTGCGCAGGTTTCCTCACGATGTTTTCCCTCACCATAAGAGCGTTGGATAACGTATATATAATTTCGATATTACATGTGTACATGGCGGGATTTTGACCTGAATCCTAAAGATCGGAAGGCAACAGCGCAAACCAATGAGCCATCGACGCTATCAAGTGTCCTAGAAAAGCGATATCATTTAACATCAGGTGAATCATCTGTCCTGCCAGACTCAAATGACGTTGGCCTCTATTACTTAACCATACTAGGATAGTAGGAGCAGGCTGGGTTTCGAAAAGGCTACAACACCGTGGACCACATCCATACTGTTCGGCAGCTTATACAGAAGACCGAAGAGTATAACCAGCCGCTGTGTATAGCATTTGTGGACTACGAGAAAGCCTTCGACTCCATCGAAACCTGGGCTGTTCTGGAGGCTCTGTAGCGATGCGGTATCGACTGGCGATATATCGAGGTGATGAAGTGTCTCTCCAACGCAGCGACGATGACCGTTCAGATCCAAGACCATCCAATTGCGTCGTGGTGTGAGACAGGGGGATGTTATATCCCCGAAACTGTTCACAAATGCAATCTTCGTTTTGCTGACGATATTGTCATAGTGGCAGAGTCATCGGAAGAGCTTACGGAGATATGAACAGCTTAATGAATCTTCCCGACGAGTTGGGCTTGGCATGAATTTGGACAAGACGAAAGTCATGTTCAACAGTCGTGTCATGCCACAACCGATATGCGTCGATGGCGTCCGTCTCGAGGTTGTGCAGGAGTATATCTACCTGGGTCTAACCATCCAACTTGGCCGGCATAACTTCGAGAGGGAGGCTAGTAGGAGGATTTAGTTGGGCTGGGCGGCATTCGGTAAGCTACGTCATGTCCTAACGTCAACTATGATTTAATCCGTAAGAGAACTGAAGTTACCGACATAGCCCGCCGGATCAGCAAGTTGTAGTGGCAGTGGGCTGGTCACGTATGTCGCAGAACCGATGGCCGTTGGAGCAGACGAGTTCTGGAGTGGAGACCGCGTCTTGGCAAGCGTAGCGTAGGACACCCTCCGGCCCGATGGACCGACGACTTGCGAAAGGTCGCTGTCCAGCAGTGGACTGCGATAGGTTGAAGAGAGAGAGAGACTAGGATAGTGTTTTTGATAACTTCTGTTAACTGCAGATAGCCTTTACAGCTTCACCGGGCAATTGGTGAGCGCAGACAGCTCTCAGCCTTAAAATTTATGTCTAAAATCTATCTAATAGCTATGCTGTGCGGGAAGGCCTGTGCCCTGCAGTGGGCTGTAATAGGCTGATAATGATAATGATGCTTATCTCTCATTTATTTTCAGTACACAGACATCAAGGAAAACAAGTATTGACAATGGAACAGTTCTTGCGAACAAATATGAGGGGAAAAGTTATTGTTAACGTAATGCTACCACCATTCAATGATGAATACAAAATTGTTACATTCAAGGTGAGTGTTTAACATGTTGTTATCGTGATAGGTGTTGTTATGAAACTATTTATATGTGAAGTGAACAGTATCAGAAAGAAAGAAATAATTTATTATTGTAGCACACCGCAACACAAGTATAACAAAAAGACAGTAAACACACAGTATCAATTAAATAAATTTAATAATGTTACTAGCCTTATGGGTACAATGTCACAGACTACGGACAGCGATCTGGTGCACTTTTTTATGTTTTGTTTTCTCTTTCTTTTCTTTCTTTCTTTCAAACTTCGAAATTGTTTTATTCAAATAAATCTTTAACCCGTAGACCGCCAATCACTAAGACGCCTTTACAAAATATTTTCTATTGTGGCTGGATTCCTGGCGTTCTATGGGTTAATAGAAACTTTTGAAACGTCAAAAGAGAAGTTATTTTTACACCAACTCACACAATAGAAAATCTATTGTGTCTGTAGCGCCTTAAGGCGTCATTGGCGCTCGAAGTGTTAATGAATCTACCACCTATTCGGAGGATTTTATATCCTGAGACTTCGGCAAATAACTCGTGTAGTATTTTAAAAAAATGGCTTTTACATAGTTCTCTTATTATGTGAAATTTAGTGAATATAAATGTGTTTTACACAGCCATCATAATCATCATCATCATCATCAGCTCATTAACGTCCCCACCGAGGGGCACGAGCCTACCCGTATAGGGTGATTAGGCCTTAGTCGTCCACGCGGGCCCAGTGCGGATTGGACGACTTCACACACAACCTTCGAATCTCTTCGCAGGCGTGCATGAAGGTTTTCTCACGATGTTTTCCTTCACCGTAAGAGCGTCGGATAACGTACATATATTTTCGAAAACTCGAAAACACATTGGTACGTGTCGAGATTTGAACCTCAGCCCTCCCGGTAGGAAGGCTACAGTCTTCACCACTGAGCCACCGACGCTCCTCATACCATCATAATTATGTTTAATTTATATAATATTGTATTATCTTAATTACATTAATTTTACGTGGAACACAATGCGTGCATATTAAGACCAAATAATGTTATCGGCTAAGTCATTTACAATTTAATATATTTTTTGTTTCTCTTACTATAACAACAAATAGGTAGGTTAAATAGAGTTCAATTTTGTTTGATTAATTAATTTATTCAAAGGTTTCACAATTAAAATTTAAATAACACATTTGCGAATACGCCACGGGACACACATAATAGATGCTTTACTTGTGCATGCAGACGCAGAATTTATAAAACATGCGATGTCGAACTAATATTCTGCACATCCTTATTTATAACAAATATTTGTCATAATATATACTCTATACATTTAAATAACATTGGAGTGTCTGTTTGTAATATTGAAATATCAGATTTTTACTTCATGATGTTTCTTTGTCTGTCCGTCTGTCTTTCTGTTTGTTCCGGTTAATCTATGTAATGGCTGGACAGTTTTGGACAGGTCTTTTTTTTGTCAGGTAGCTGATGTAATAATCAAAATATGGGCTACTTAAATCCCTTCTATTTAGAAAAAAAAGTGAAATCGATCCGCGTGGTGACCACGGATTGTGTAAGCTGCGCGCTTAAACGTGATTTAACGAAGCAATTTCAGGACGTTTTACTGGGATAGAATATCTTATACCGCGGAGAACAACTAGTATTAAATAATACGATTCCAGGACCCAGTCTTCATGCCTATTTTTTTCTCAACAATTAAGTACGCCACGTAAGTCATGGGCTTTAATCGTTTCATAAAGATAAAAAAGATCGTATATTTTGTATTTCCCATTTCCAGATCATGCCTCGTGCCCAAAACGCAAAGGCGATAGTGAACGCCGGATTCCTTTACAAATACACGAACGCCAACAAAGTATTGGTCTGCCGAATTGTTTTCGGTGGACTTTCGGCTTTGTTTAACAGAGCGAGAGCCACAGAAGCGTTTTTAGTGGGAAAAATGTTGTTCACCAACGAAACTTTGCAATGGGCTTTGAAAATATTGGAATCAGAGCTGGTTGTACGGGATATGCTACCTGAACCATCCGCCGCGTATAGGAAGCAGCTATCAATGGCATTATTTTACAAGGTACAGTTTTTATATTTTATCACATAACCAAAAACAGCCATAGATTAGCTCACATAACAACCAAAAAAAGTATTACAATGCAGTGGCAGCACGCACACATAGACACATTTTTCTATTTTGCGTACATTCACTACATTGCTAAACAATGTAAAATAGATGACGAAACAAAAATATCACAAAATAACAAAATATTATGTGAAGAAAGCTTTAAATCAATGCGTGAAGAGGAAAGAAGTCAATGTGTGCATTTTTTTCTATATTTAGCAAAGAAAAATGTGATTAAATCAAAACAGCGAAAAGTTCATTCAAAAAGACTATTAATTCTTGACTATAGGGGTGCAACTAGTTCACCTGATAGTAAATAATATATCTCTATTGACAAAACAACTTGTTTGTAAGGATCACAAAGACAATATGTAACACCTAAAAAAAATTTGAAAACTTCAAAAAAAAACTATCTCAAACAAACCTAATTTGGAATCAGCAAAAATTTTTTTAATTTTTGGTGACAATAAAATTTGCATTTTATGTCGCCTTGCATGATGTTTAGTAATGACTATGATCTTGTTTGATCTGTGAAACATTCGATATCTTTATTTGATTTTAGCAATAACTTTGGAACGAATTTAGGATTTCAAAATGTTTATTAGTGGCGGGATTAATTTTTTGTTTGATTAATAAAACACTTAAATATCAATATGTATTGCAAATAACTAATTTTGCTAATGGTTTTGATTTTAGGGTTTACTGATATTATGTCCGTTGCTTCCATCCATCCAAGGCTTCGGTCTGGAGCTGTGAAGTTAAATGAAACGAGACCACTATCCCAAGGGCAGCAGATGTATGAAACAAAACCCTCTCTGTATCCACTTAATCAACCGATTCCTAAAGTAGAAGCGTTGGTTAGTATTTTGATATTTATAGTATTTTGCCTTTGAAAATTATGGTTTGGCTGTGTATTTTAAGCCAGGGAGTGCGATCAGCTGAGAATGACATAGTGGAATGGCAATGCTTAATGTTATTTCGGCATAGTGTAATTACTTAAAAAATAATTATTATGATACAAATAGTAATTAAAATTAAAGTGAACCTATCGGACGGAATAACTGATGTTTATAAATTTCAACTCTTAGTGTTCCTATGGAAGGATTGAATTTAGTTTATTGCGAATATCAATGTGAAAAATAAAGACTGTGCAAACGACCGCGACTGTCGGATACTACAATAGATTCAGAAAAAATATATTCCGGATGATAATGTACGAAATAATTCGAAATTAAAATCGAACATTTAATCACGATAAAACACGCTCTTGGATGCCCTAGAGAAACACATCTTAGACATTGAGAGTGTAGGCATTCACAAAGAAGGCAAAATATCTTTCCTGCCTTAAAAAAAGGACCTCTTAGAGAAAGTTAGAAGTAGAATGAATCGTTAAGTGGTTATTATAGCCCGCAGGATTAGCAAGTTGAAATGGCTGAACACAACGCGTGGACCGAACCAAATGTACGGATACTTAGTTAAGAACTATCTTCATCACATCATAACGTTCAACACCTATACACTAATATAGGTGATGAACGTTGACTTTTAGGGATTGGTCTGCGCAGTCTTTCAAGTCATAAGGGGAGGCATTTGTTCAGCAATTGCCTTTTATAGCTTTGAATATTATGCTATTCAGATAACTCTTCAGCCCAAAATAAAGATTTACTAAAAGGTGGCTCAATAGTTGGTTTTCCAAAAGTGAAAAAAATATCTGGCATGAGTAAAGTTTGTAAAATTAGTTTTGGCACTGTACAGAGACAATTCCTGTTTTTTTAATTGTATTATCAATTTCAGATTCAAAGCGCCGGCGAAGCATCCTTTACGGAAGATCTACCTTCATATTCCCATGAAGTATTTGCAGCTTTAGTACTAAGTACAGTTCCTACTGGAAAAATTGTATCTATAGATCCAAGTGCGGCTCTTGTAAGTAATAACTATCAATAATGTACACTTTTTAAACTAAGTTATTACGTTTTTGATAAAAATAATAATACTAGCCATTATTACGCAAGCTTTTCTTAGTATTTTACAGTCAATTTTGAACTTTCAATTAAAGTAATAAAAAAATGTTATAAAAATTTTACGTAAACTTGGTATTGTGTAAGGTTTGTTAAATATCCATGTTATTACTGTGTGAAAGTAATGCATCTTCTAAAATAATTTAAGCCTTTGAGCGCCAATTACGAGTAAGAGCGCCAGAAACAAATTAGTAATCTAAGTTTGTCTAATCAAGAAACTGAATTTAATTATATTTTTGAAAAATAAGCAAAGTACCATCAATACGATACAACCAGTTTATAAATCTTAATTATTTTTGTTACTTTATCGAAATATATATCTATAGGACGAACCCGGTGCGATAGCATTTTATTCAGTGAACGATATACCAGGATTAAATTCTTTCACACCTGAAGACGATCCATTTGGCAGGATTAATGAAGAGGTTTTCTCCAGCGGCCAAATACAGTATTTTGGTCAACCAATTGGTGTTGTAGTCGCTGATACAAATCATACTGCAGTAAAAATATCGAAAATGGTTAATGTAATATATTCAGACGTTATAAAACCAGTTATTGATATAAATGAAGCTAAAACGGATCCAGAAAGAACCAGTCTATTTGACAAAATTGATGCAACATCTAAAGAAAATGATATTCGTTCCATAATAGAAGGAAGCTTTACTTTACGGGGACAGTACCATTTTACCATGGAAACTGTTATTTGTGTAACACGTCCTAATGAGGAAGGTCTAAATATACATGCAACATCCCAATGGCCAGACGGAGTACAAAAAATGGTGTCACGAGCTTTAAATATTCAACAAAATCGGTAGAGTATTTTTGTAAATAAGTTTAATTTCATTAACGTAAAAAACAATGAAGTACAGATTGAATTATTACGGGTTGAATAAAATTGTAGTCAATGTTCCTTACCTTTTCTAGTATAGATGTCCACGTGCGGCGTCTTGGAGGTGGATTTGGTATTAAAATTACAAGAACGATTTTAGCTGCAGTTGCATGTAGTCTGGTATCTATAAAATTGAACAAGCCCTGTCGTTTGATTATGCCATTAACGAGTGTCACTGAAGCATTTGGCAAACGATTTCCTTGTTCCTCGAAGTTCGATGTAAGTAAAATAGGAATATTTTCCGTCTGATGTTGATTTCTTATTGTTATTATTATTGATATTGTTAAGTTATTAAGGCTTCATGTTTTTATTAGCATCTTGTTACTGTTTTAAAGCTGTTGGTCTTCCAAATAAATAAATTACTTTAAGCTACTCTTCATTTCCTTTAGCTAGGTGTAAATTCGCAAGGTGTTATACAATACTTGAATTTAAATTTATACGAAGATAATGGATTTGAAATAAACGAACAGCTGCAACTATTTGCTATTAAACACTACGCAAACTGCTATGACGCGTCAAGATGGAATTATAAAAATTTTAGTGTTCAAACAGATACTGCTAAAAATACTTGGTTCAGAGCACCAGGTAAATATTACATGCCATATATTCTTATAATTAGCAAGCCATTATTTTTCGTTTTGATTCTAATAATATAATGTATGTGTTTAGGTAGTCTGGAAACTATTGCTACAATAGAAGGAATAATGGAAAAAATATCTTATACATTATCTATGGACCCAATAGAAGTACGCTCAGGAAATCTTGACCCGACTACATCATCAAACATTCTTGAAATAGTGAATTCATTGAAAAAAAGTTCTCAATATAATACAAGGCGACAAGATGTCATTAAATTTAATATCGAAAATAGATGGAAAAAGAGAGGACTACGCGTTGCTCTTCTAAAATGGATAGCTGATGGTCCTAGAATATTCGAAGTTAATTTAGCCGTTTTTGAGGGAGATGGCACAATTGTTGTCACTCATGGAGGTATTGAAATGGGTCAAGGAATTAACACTAAAGTTGCCCAAGTATGTGCATTTTTACTTAAGGTTCCCTTGGGTCTTATTCAAATCAAAGCCAATAATACGACGATTGCTCCTAACTGTACAGTAACTGGAGGCAGCGTAACTAGCCAATATACTTGTATTGGTGCACGAATATGTTGCGAAGAGTTGTTAAGAAGGTTGCGACCCATAAGAGAGAAAATGAATAATCCAACATGGCAAGAACTTATAAAGGAAGCATTCAGAATGAATGTGGACTTACAAGTACATGGTTATGCTGGATTAGACAAGGAGCAAATATATAATCTCTACGGAATGACGATCGCTGAAGTTGAAGTCGATATACTTACCGGAGAAAGACAAATTTTGCGCGTGGATATATTACAAGATGTAGGGCAAAGTATAAGCCCTAAAATTGATATTGGTCAAGTAAGATATCGATTACATTTTCTTTAACTACATAGAACTATAGATATTTCTGGTTACTAATTCCTATTTTTATTTAAGGTAGAAGGAGCCTTTGTCATGGGTTTAGGGTATTGGTTAATGGAAAAACTTATATATGACCAGAATAATGGAAAATTACTAACGAACCGCACATGGAATTATCACGTGCCTCAAGCACTGGACATACCCCAAGATTTCAGAGTTTCTTTTCGAAGAAATAGTTACAGTACAGAACTAATTTTTGGTTCCAAAGGTATTATTTTTTTACTTGGCAGCGTACCAAAAATTATTCAATAATAAAGTTATGTTTACTTTACAGAAGAGCTGAATGCTCTCTTTCCATTTCGTTGTCCATTTCCATTTTACCTGTTTCGTGGTCTGTTTGTATTTTTGGTTGATCTATACTTTTACTACTTACTATTTTATTATTACAGCTGTTGGTGAGCCACCAATTTGTATGACAATTGCTGTACCATTTGCTATAAGGGAAGCCGTAACATCAGCCAGACTTGATTCTGGAATTCCTTCCACTTCGTGGTTTGATATAGGTTTGTAAAATGTTTTGTGTTTTATTTTCAAGATGCATTCGTAATATAATTAACGAACACATCATGATCAGGTCCATACACAAGATTCAGTTAAATGCTAACAAATTATTCTATTAACTGCCCGGATTCCAAAAACATTAGGAAATTTATTATGTCTGGATCTGCCCGGGATGGGCATTAAATACATATTTATTATTTATTTAACACTTGCGTGATCTGTTACGACCTAGTCTCCATAGCCATTCTAGTTGGGAAGGCCTATGTTCTGCAGTGGTAGGCTGCATGATGGGTTGACACTTACGATTGAGAAGTCTATTGATTATAAGAAGCTCGCATCTATCGCTAGGATAACTGTTTTCTGGTTTGACAGGAAATTTTTATTTGCTTATCATACTCGACGTTTAGACGTTTAATTCATTTCGTTGGATTCCTATTATTACATGCCTATTATTCTTAAATCGATCAACTGTCTCCATAGTCTAGTATTGGAGGTCTTGGGTTCGAATCCCTCAGGCATACGTCACTTTGTGCGATTTTCTTAGTTTGGTTAGGACCTTGCAGGCTGAATCACCTTATTAAATTAAACTATCAAATTATTTAATACTCGTAGATTACCCATAGCTCTGAAAACAACTGTTTACCACTCAATCTTTATTAAATTTCTCACAAAAATCAACAACTCTTCTATACATACATTTCTCAAAGATCTTTGAGAATATTGTGATGAGAGTTATAGGGCGGTAATTATTTACATTTCCTTTATCGCCCTTTATAAAACATGGTTTTACTACTGAAACTTTTAAAGCCTCAGGAAAAATACCTTACCAAACTTTAAATCTTTTTTCAATTTAGATTTAAAAATCATATTACTTGGTTGAGGACTATAGGAATGGCCTTTAAATGCGGTCACCTAAGCAAATGTTTATAACCGGTTTACCAAATCTATCTTTGGCGACTTAATTATTGACATAAAGAATTATAATGAAAATTGACGATATTAAATAATTGTTTTTAATGTCTAAACGATAGGACAATTTTATTTGTATAGTTTTTTTATTTTTATTATCCATATTTTATATGACCTTTTCTACACAATGTATGTAATGTTTTATGAAATAAATTGAATTGAATTGGATTGTCCGAAAAGAAAGATGATCCCGTGCTTTCGAGGGCACGTTAAGTCGGTCTCGGCTATGATATCTTGGTATAGTAGTCATTACACCCACCAATTCACATAGGGCCTGCGTGGTGGGTTACGTTTCAATATCACCATAGCTATGGTGTGTGGGAAGGTATTTGCCCTGCAGTGGGCGGTTATAGGATGATGCTGATCATGAAAATCGATGCATAATATAACTGTGCAATGTATTTATTTTGCAGATGGAGCGTATACCCTAGATAAAGTTTGCATGGCAGCTGGTACTAAGTATTCAGATTTCTTGTTTTATTAGATTTAAATTAATTAAGATTTTTATGCATCACATTTGTTATGACTTTAAAATAAAAATTAAATATATTACAAAACCGAGAATTGTACTTGTTTTTTATTTAGTGATAAAATCCTCATACAATATTTAAAATGGACTTTTTTGTTTTCACTACGAGTTAATGGGACGAAATATTTCTGATTTGCTTACATAGTTACCATGGTTTGGTAGCTCATGCAAAACTGCAAGTAAAGAGACATGATACCAAACTTGGACAAAGGCAGTGGATAGTCACAACAATTATAAAGACACAATGTTAGTAAGAGAGAATAACTCTGCCTTGCCTGTCTTATACACTATACTATTATATACGGCAAATGCCATCGTCTCCAGTCCCTCTCCTATTATCGGAATTCTTGGTGTTGGTATTTCTAGCATTGTTTAGTTTCGTGGTCATTTGGAGAGTAACGCCAAGTTGGCCTCATAGAAGCTTGGTGTGCTTAACAGGTTAAGGCGGTATTTTAATATCAGCCCATCGCTTACAACTTTACAAGTCGCAAGTTTGGCCGCACATAGAATATTACTCTCACCAATGCGCGGCGCCCCGGTGCCAGACGAACGAGATTCATCTATTTGACTCTATTCAGAGATGAATGGCTAGAATTATCAGGAATGGATCATTCTGTTCAGCTTGATCCTTTGTGACTGCGTAGAGATGTAGCTTCACTATCATTCACCACCGGATATAAAGTAACACGATTAAACCTGATGCATAAAGAATTAATGATGCAATGAGCTTAGATGGATACGTTATGAATCCATCTCAGCGTGTAGGACCAGTAGACCAAAAAGGCATTTACAGAAAAAATAAGGTACCTACTGTATAANAGCGTAACTAGCCAATTACTTGTATTGGTGCACGAATATGTTGCGAAGAGATGTTAAGAAGGTTGCGACCCATAAGGAGAAAATGAATAATCCAACATGGCAAGAACCTATAATAAGGAAGCAATTCGAATATATGATGATACTTGTGGCTTACAAGTACATGGTTATGCTGGATTAGACAAGGAGCAAATATATAATCTCTACGGAATGACGATCGCTGAAGTTGAAGTCGATATACTTACCGGAGAAACAAATTTTGCGCGTGGATATATATTACAAGATGTAGGGCAAGTATAAAGCCCTAAAATTGATATTGGTCAAGTAAGATATCGATTACATTTTCTTTAACTACATAAGAACTATAGATATTTCTGGTTACTAATTCCTATTTTCTATTTAAGGTAGAAGGAGCCTTTGTCATGGGTTTAGGGTATTGGTTAATGGAAAAACTTATATATGACCAGAATAATGGAAAATTACTAACGAACCGCACATGGAATTATCACGTGCCTCAAGCACTGGACATACCCCAAGATTTCAGAGTTTCTTTTCGAAGAAATAGTTACAGTACAGAACTAATTTTTGGTTCCAAAGGTATTATTTTTTTACTTGGCAGCGTACCAAAAATTATTCAATAATAAAGTTATGTTTACTTTACAGAAGAGCTGAATGCTCTCTTTCCATTTCGTTGTCCATTTCCATTTTACCTGTTTCGTGGTCTGTTTGTATTTTTGGTTGATCTATACTTTTGCTACTTACTATTTTATTATTACAGCTGTTGGTGAGCCACCAATTTGTATGACAATTGCTGTACCATTTGCTATAAGACCGTAACATCAGCCAGACTTGATTCTGGAATTCCTTCACTTCGTGGTTTGATATAGGTTTGTAAAATGTTTTGTGTTTTATTTTCAAGATGCATTCGTAATATAATTAACGAACACATGATCAGGTCCATACACAAGATTCAGTTAAATGCTAACAAATTATTATCCGGATTCCAAAACATTAGGAAATTTATTATGTCTGGATCTGCCCGGGATGGGCATTAAATACATATTTATTATTTATTTAACACTTGCGTGATCTGTTACGACCTAGTCTCCATAGCCATTCTAGTTGGGAAGGCCTATGTTCTGCAGTGGTAGGCTGCATGATGGGTTGACACTTACGATTGAGAAGTCTATTGATTATAAGAAGCTCGCATCTATCGCTAGGATAACTGTTTTCTGTTTGCAGGAATTTTTATTTGCTTATCATACTCGACGTTTAGACGTTTAATTCATTTCGTTGGATTCCTATTATTACATGCCTATTATTCTTAAATCGATGTCTCCATAGTCTAGTGTTGGAGGTCTTGGGTTCGAATCCCTCAGGCATACGTCTTTGTGCGATTTCTTAGTTTGGTTAGGACCTTGCAGGCTGAATCACCTGATTAAATCAAACTATCAAATTATTTAATAGATTACCCATAGCTCTGAAGACCACTGTTTACCACTCAATCTTTATTAAATTTCTCACAAAAATCAACAACTCTTCTATACATACATAAAGTTATAGGCGTAATCATTTATTTTCTTTCTTTATGCCTTTTAAAACATGGTTTTACTACTGAAACTATTAAAGCCTCAGGAAAAATACCTTACCAAACTTTAAATCTTTTTCAATTTAGATTTAAAAATCCTATTACTTGGTTGAGGACTATAGGAATGGCCTTTAAATGCGGTCTCCTAAGCAATTGTTTATAGCCGGTTTACCAAATCTATCTTTGGCGACTTAATTATTGACATAAAGAATTATAATGAAAATTGACGATATTAAATAATTGTTTTTAATGTATAAAAGATAGGACAATTTTAATTGTATAGTTTTTTTATTTTTATTATCCATATTTTATATGACCTTTTCCACACAATCTATGTAATGTTTTATGAAATAAATTGAATTGAATTGGATTGTCCGAAAAGAAAGATAGTCCCGTGCTTTCGAGGGCACGTTAAGTCGGTCTCGGCTATGATATCTTGGTATAGTAGTAATTACACCCACAATTCAATAGGGCCTGCGTGGTGGGTTACGTTTCAATATCACCATAGCATGGTGTGTGGGAAGGTATTTGCCCTGCAGTGGGCGGTTATAGGATGATGCTGATCATGAAAATCGATGCATAATATAACTGTGCAATGTATTTATTTTGCAGATGGAGCGTATACCCTAGATAAAGTTTGCATGGCAGCTGGTACTAAGTATTCAGATTTCTTGTTTTATTAGATTTAAATTAATAAGATTTTTATGCATCACATTTGTTATGACTTTTAAATAAAAAATAAATATATTACAAAACCGAGAATTGTACTGGTTTTTTATGTAGTGATAAAATCCTCATACAATATTTGGAAATGGACTTTTTTGTTTTCACTACGAGTTAATGGGACTAAATATTTCTGATTTGCTTACATAGTTACCATGGTTTGGTAGCTCATGCAAAACTGCAAGTAAAGAGACATGATACCAAACTTGGACAAAGGCAGTGGATAGTCACAACAATTATAAAGACACAATGTTAATAAGAGAGAATAACTCTGCCTTGCCTGTCTTATATACGTAAGAACAGGCATATACTATTATATACGGCAAATGCCATCTTCTTCTTCTAGGAAAAACATCAAAGAGTGTCGAAACAGAAATGCATCTGATGTCGCGTCTTCCCTTAATTAAATCTCCGATTGAGATCAAGATTGTCTAGTGCAGTTTAACTAAAAAATACACAAGTCTCAGCTTTTACCGCTAAATAAACACCCTTTGCAGTATCACAAATTTTTTAAACGCTCCTTCCAGTCCCTCTCCTATTATCGGAATTCTTGGTGTTGGTATTTCTAGCATTGTTTAGTTTCGCGGTCATTTGGAGAGTAACGCCAAGTTGGCCTCTTAGAAGCTTGGTGTGCTTAACAGGTTAAGGGGGTATATTTTAATATCAGCCCATCGCTTACAACTTTACAAGTCGCAAGTTTGGCCGCACATAGAATATTACTCTCACCAATGCGCGGCGCCCCGGTGCCAGAACCACGAGATTCATCTATTTGACTCTATTCAGAGATGAATGGCTAGAATTATCAAGGATCATTCTGTTCAGCTTGATCCTTTGTGACTGCGTAGAGATGTAGCTTCACTATCATTCACCACCGGATATAAAGTAACCGATTAAACCTGATGCATACAGAATGAATGATGCAATGAGCTTAGATGGATACGTTATGAATCCATCTCATCGTGTAGGACCAGTAGACCAAAAAGGCATTTACAGAAAAAATAAGGTACTGTGTAAAAACTTTATTCGATACGTTATTTTAAATTTTAATTCAATCATCAGAAATTATTCGTAATTAAAATGTTTAATTTAAATTATCATTTATAAACATTTGTATGAATAATGGGCTTAATAGGATACCATATTTTTGGTTGCGATACGTGACTTCGAAAAGTCTAATAACAAATTACATAATCCTGTAAGTTCACTAATACGAATCACTTAACAACGAATGCACGCTACCACGAAAACGTTTACGAAACCATGCGAATTTGAATAATGGAATTTCCAATTTATGACATGAATTATTTGAAAACTCGAACAATTGTTTATTAATTTACTTTAAAATTTTAGTTTACCAATTCTTTTGCGTGCACTAACATAATATTATAATAATTAATTTACAAAATAATCTTAAACTAAAAAGAGTACGGACCATGAATATGTCGATGTAATTTTATTATAAAAAAAGGTCAATAAAGTAAAAAACAGAACTTGATTTTTGGTAGGTATATTACACGCATTTGTTTTCAATTCATTAGTATTATTACAAATAAATTTACGAGTATTTACTCATTATTCGTTACTTCGTTATTACTCGTATTATTTCTAAATACATAAATAAATATCCACTGACATTCACACAGAGCCATTTAGCCGTCATATCAATCAATTACATCACATGGGTCGTCAAATTCTATAAATTGTCAGCTTCAACATTTACCAAACGTTTTCAATTTTCATTGAACATTGATACAAACTTTACCATTATCGCTATTTTTATATAGATAGCGAATTAAACGGAATCATAACTGTAGACCTAAGTACTTACGTCTTAGAAAGAAGGCTCAGTCATAGGCGCTCGCCTCCATTGATCGGTGAGGTTGTGAATCATCCTTTGCTTTGGTGTTTCCTTCCGGTCTAGAGAGCGCAGCTATAAATGACGTTTTTTTTTGTTATAAGTGTACAGGACGGCCTGGACGCTCACCTGATGGTAAGTGATACGCCAGACCATGACAGAGCGGCATTAAAGGAGACCAACAACTGATAGACAGTTATTGTCCTCAATCAATGCCGCACTGCGTCACCTGAGACAACAGATGCTAGGTCTCTTATACCCGATAATTTCACTAGCTACAATGCCCTCATCCTTAAACACAAAAGTGCATAACGTAACAATGTCTTCTCGAATTTTCAAAATTATATGTACGTTTATCCGAAGAAGCATGTGAAAGCCTAAAGTGAGGTTCAAAGTTTATGCGTGAAGTCGGCCAATCCGCCCTGGGCTCACATGGACGATTAAGGCCAATGAACTACCGACGCTCAAGATAGTAGATCTTACTTGAGACTTTGTGACCTGCGCTTCATCAGTGAATTTGTGAAAGCAACAAACATTTATGTAAAAAAAAAATATGAGACATACCATACTGAAAACAATTAACTGAATTGGAGTGAATATGTAAATACAAGATAATTAAACGATATTTAATGTATTGAATAACAACATTGAAGTAAGTTAATCGATATGTTACACGACGCATTGTCGTGAAAGTTTATATAAAACATCGACTTGCAAATTAGGTTTAGATAGTGCGTTTGAACCGCGTTAGTGTATCAACATTTATCATGGATATTGTGGAGTTAACTATAAATGGAAAGAAATATGAAGGTAAATGTCTAAATATTCATTAAAGCCTTTGTACGGCAATCCCAAGAGACGCTATTTCATATGACAATTTTATGAATAAACACACATATTTAATGATTAAATAGTGTAATTAACCAATAGCTATTATAGCAGGAATGTTTGCTCACAAAATGGATCTTCAACATTTTGCGGGTATTGCTGGAAGCAAATAGCTTCCGACAGATGGGAAAAGAAGTTATCAGGACAAGACTATGTTTTTGTTCCGTTTTCACCCCCCACTTCCCTAAAATGGGGGTTGGAAGTTTGTATGGAACATTCCGCAATTTTTGTAGTACGACGCTGAAATTTAGTAAAGAACATTTTACGGCCGGATAACGTCTTTTTATTGAATAAAAACTTACAGATAAAAATCTCCCAACGCCGGTGCTATGTTTAAATGTTCATTAAAAGTGAACTCAGATAAGATGGCGTAAACTTTAACAGACCATAGTATTTTTTTCACTTAAATCAAATCTTAATTTAATAGAATAAATAAATATGAGTGTTATTATTGAAAAAACATTGATATAGATACAGCAATTTCATTTAGTTACCTTAGTCTTAAAATTGTCCCCGTAGAATACGAGTAAATGATAGGCTCCGCTCATGTTGATTTGCAATACCGCATAGAAATTCATTGCCAGTCCTCCAAATTTTTTTGTCCTCTCTTAAACGTATTGTACAAAAGTCCCTTCATTTAGCGTCTTCGGCCTTCACCAGCGACCTTTTGCATGGCGTCGATCCCTGGGTTAGGAAGGCGCCCTACGCTGTCAAGACGTGATCTCAAACCATAATTACTCGTCTACTCTAAAATCGACACACTTTTCAAGGTCTCCACTACTGAAATCGTCTTCTCGAACTATCTATTACAAATTTTTAATTTTCTAGTGGGAAAAAACATTGAAGTGAGTTCAGATGTGAAATTATTGGACTTCCTTCGCCACTACCTGAACCTCAGGGGCACAAAGTATAACTGTCGGCAGGGAGGTTGCGGGGCATGTATTGTTGCGGCTGTTAAGGTGCCTGGACAGAAAATTATGGCTGTCAATTCTGTAAGTATTAGCTGTTTTTTATGTCTAATGCAATTGGAGTCTTGCCTGATGGGAAGAATGGAACAGTACTAACTAACCCAGGCTTGAGTTTTTTATTTATAACATTTTTATTTTAGTGGAGCAGTCTGCTGATTTTTAATAACTAATCTAAAGTGACAACTTAACATAAAATGGACTAGCATAGTGGCATCCTAAATTTACATACTGTAAATATGACGTAGTATCGGGAAACAAACATTGGTAACGAGGTGATTTTCAGATTTTCCGGAAAGCCTATTCGTGATGACTATTCATATTTTGGGAATTTATTTATAACCATAATCATGTCAGAAAATATTCTGTAATATATTAATAAAATGCTATGGCAGGACGAAGCAGATGTTATTTAAGTATCAAAATATAAATTATAATAGTACAACCTACTTGTAGAATTATAGACAGAAGATTTGCAAGCTCTTTCAGGTTATAATAATGTGAAATAAAAGGAACCCCAAAGTACATCTTTAGAAGCAAGTAAGGTGGGTTTAGTCAAATGAGGGGTTTGGTCAAATACCAAATGAAATGTATCGCGCATCTTCTCGGTTCTGTAACGGTCAGAACTTATCCAACAATGAAAATCCTTGAAAAACTATTTGACACCTTGGCTAATGCTAATTTTTAATCGATTGTGCATTTTAGTGTCTGGTCCCCATAGCATCTTGTAATGGCTGGGAAATTACCACGGTCGAAGGACTTGGCAGCATCGCTAAAGGGCCTCACCTGATTCAGAAAACTTTGGCCAAATTTTACGGAACTCAATGCGGGTATTGCTCACCTGGGATGGTGATGAACATGTATTCGTAAGTATCACACGCAAAGCTAGAAGATAGTGTGATGGTTCACGATCATACGCTATCAAGCCAAGGTTTTATCCCAATGGACGGTCCTCTGATGGTTTATCATCATCATCATCATTAGCTCATTATACGTCCCCACCGAGGGGCACGAGTGCAGATTGGCCGACTTCACAACCTTTGAATCTCTTCGTAGGTATGCGCAGGTTTCCACAGCATGTTTTTCTTCACCGTAAGTGCGTCGGATAAACGTACATATAATTCNTGGTATACATAACGAACTTAAGAATAGTATAATATAATCTTAACTATACTTTATTAACTTCTTAAGTTTTAAGTACATAATTTTTTACAAAGTATTTATTTATTAAGTAATAGGTTTAAAATACATTTTTGTTCTGTTTTTGTGGACAACATAGTTTTTATTATCCTTAATTATTTCGACATTTGGTGAACATTCCCTTATTACTTTGTATGGACCTGAATATATATTTTGAATCTTATTGCCAGTTTCATTTTTAATTAAAATCAAATCATTTGGTTTATAGGTCACAGGATTAATATTTTGATCATATTTTTCTTTTCTTTTCAATTTACTAGCTATCAAATTATCTCGCGCATCTTTTTGTGACGTTTGTATTCTAAATTTGAGTTCTAAAGGATAATTTTCAACATTGTACAAAGGGTCAATATGTTCTAACTGTAAATTAGAGGGTAAAATACACTTCTTACCGAACACCAACTCATAGGGAGTAAACTTCGTCTCTGTATGTACTGCAGTATTATAGGAAAAACACCAAAATGGTAGCCACGTACTCCAAGCTTCTGGGTGATTTCCTGTCTGTATTCGTAAATAGTTACCAAGGTGTTTGTGCGAATTTTCCAAGGCACCGATACTTTGATGATGATATGCGGTAGACTGCAATTGGTTAATATGCAACAGTTTACAGACCTCTCTCATTGTGTCCGATAAAAACTCCGATCCTCGGTCTGTAGCGATCTCTTTCGGGATACCATACCTAAGAATCCAATTGTTTACAAAGCTTCTGGCTACTTCGCTTGACCTTTTTGACAATAATGGGTAAGCCTCAATATACTTACTTAATTCACATTGTATCGTTAAAATATAAACATAATTATCGTAATCTTTATCCAAAGGCCCAACTATGTCTAAGTATATTTTCTCAAACGCCGACTTTGCTGTTGAACTTATAGTCATAGGCTCTTTAGTGTAATGTGAAGAATGTTTTTGTTTTTGACATTTGTCACACCTTTTAATAAATTCTGTAACATCGGCTTCTAATTTTGGCCAAAAATAATATTTCTTAATGTTATTTACCATTCGCCTTATGCCGGCATGACCACTTGTGGGCAATATATGAAAGTCGTTTAAAATTACACGCTGATCGTCTTTATTATTTATTCTCTTTGTTCCCCTTAATATACACATACGTGGTCCGGACCAGGTACTTATATTATTTATCTCATTTATTACTTTCTCCACAAATATATTATTTTTCTCAGTTTTAATGAAGTATACTTCTTTTATATTTATTTTCCTACAAAATATATTTAGCCTCTCACAAATTCGCTTGGCGATAGTTGTGATCGAGAGGCTAAATTAATAAAAATAGTATTCATCGAGGGTACATAACTCAAACATCCCTTCTCATGTGTTATCTCTTTCAATTTACGATATCGATTTAATTCATAAGCGCTTATGAAACGTAACTCCGTGAAATATTTAGGTTTGCTATGTATTTCCACAACTTTTGGTTGATCAGGCCAATCGTTTTTAGAAACAATAGCATCCCGTTGTTGCCTAGCCACCTGGCCACGTGTCATCACATTCATCACCGTTTGATTCATTTCTTTCAATTCCTCTGAAGTTAAATGCAAACGTGAAAGTGCATCCGCAGCACAATTATTCTTACCTTTTAAATATTCAAGCACAAAATCATATTCTTCTAATATTAATCTGAATTTAATTAAACGGCTAGATGGATCTCGCATCCCAAATAAGTAAATAAGAGGCTTATGATCAGTTTGAATTTTGAATGTCCTTCCATATAAATATGGACGAAAATGCTTAACAGCCCATACAATCGCAAGCAGTTCCTTTTCAATGGTCGGGTACCGTTTTTCTGCTTTATTAAGACTACGACTAGCATAAGCTACAGGCCTGCCGTCGCTGTTGCACAAAACTGCACCTACACCATATCCTGATGCATCCGTTTGTACTATAAATTGATTAGACCCAGAAAAATTAGGGTACTGTAATACAGGATGGGATATTAAATTTTGTTTTAATAATTCAAATGATTTTTGGCATTCCCCGTCCCATTTAAAGGTCACGTTTTTCCGACACAAATTATTTAACGGATATGCTTTTGTTGCAAAATTAGGAATAAATTTCCTGTAATAGTTTACAAAGGCAACGAATCTTTTGACTTCGTCAACTTTAGTAGGCACTGGGTAGTTTTTAACAACCTCTATTTTATCTGTATCTGGTATAACACCCTCTGCTGATACGATATGACCTAGATAAAGTAATTCCTTTTGTAAAAAAATACACTTCTGAGGGTTCAATTTGAGATTGACTTTACGTAATCTTTCAAAAATGGATTGTAGATTTTTAACATGACTAGATAGGTCCCTACTAAAACAGACTAAATCATCTTGGTACACTAAACATTTTTCGTATGTTAACCCTGTCATTGCCATAGTCATCATACGTGAAAAAGAGCTAGGGCTGGTCTTCAAACCCATTGGCATCCTTGTCATCTGAAATTGACCGGAGCAAAAGGCAGTATACTTACGACTGTCTGGCTCTAAATTTACATTATAATAACCTTGATGTAAATCTAAATGAGAAAAATACATGCAACCGGATAACGAATCTAATATTTCTGTTATGTTTGGAAGAGGAAATTTATCATCATAAATACTGTTATTAAGTTTCCTGTAATCTATGACCAAACGCCATTTTTTGTTTCCGTTTTGGTCACTTCTCTTCGGCACTAACAATATTGGACTAGACCATTCACTTTGACATGGTTCAATTATATTTTTTTCAACATTTGGTCAATTTGGTTATTAATTTCATTTTTCAAAGCATGCGGCAGACGATATGGTTTTGAAAAAATAGGCTGAATATCTGGTTTTACTTTAATTGAATGTTGGTAAATATCAGTGGTTGATAATTTGTCCCCTTCTAAATAAAATATATCCGGATATTTTGCGCATAAATTTTCTATATTTCTCCTTTCCTCTTTATTTAAATTATTTAAACACAAATTTGAAAAAAGTTTTTTAACTCGCAATGCATTTTTCTCGGTTTTATCAAAGTTACACATATAATAATCCTTCAAATTTTGAATATCAAGTTTTATCTCAGACAAAGTTAAATCTTTTGAGGTTGAATTCAAAATTCTAACTGGTATTCTGCCATTTATTGGATTGACTAACGTGCTTGCAATAAAAACGCCCTCGCACACTTCTTTCGTACACACTATACATTCTTCTGTCAAACCCGTATCAATAAAATGCATTGATTCTGACCTGGCAGGTAGCGATAATAAATTGCTACATGAATCAAATAATTGCAAAGATAGTTGTTTAGTTTCACTAATCCATAATGAAAGACTATTATGTTTCATATTAATTATCGCTCCATACTTTCCCAAAAAGTCGTGTCCAAGAATTCCATGCGATTTACAAGGCAACGTGTCAAATACATAAAACTTATGACTAAGGCATTGCCCGTGTATTGTTAACTGTAAACATACATATCCAATAGCCTGCACTTTTCCACCTATTCCATTTATAGTTATGTTTTCTTTGTTAACTGGGATATCAAATTCTAAAACATGCTTATGTTTTATTGCTGAAATTGAGGCTCCCGTATCGATGAGCCAATTAAACACATGTCTGTTTTTATAAAACAATCCTACGTAATAACTACTGTCGCTGGCTAAAATATTATATGTTTTAGGCACGAAAAAAATCATTCTCAGGTTCCGAATATAGAGTGGATGAAAATGATTGAGGTTGTGCCTCATCAGTCTCTGCTGTCCGAATCTCTCCTCTGTTCGGTCTGCGACCCCTAGAATAATTGTTAAAAGTTCTACCTCGATATGGTGCTCTGCCCCGGGGCGCTCCCCGTGCTGAACCTGAGGCTGTTGGGACCATTGTCTGGTGCTGGTATGTCGCTGTCGCCAGATGCTGCTAGTGTTGCCTCGCCAACGATAATTGTTGTACGCACCTCTTGGAATGTTCTGACGAGAAGGCGGCCTGGAATTGTTTTTAAACAAGCGATTATTGTTATGCCTTAGTGTTAACACTTCAGCTGCTGAACTTGAACCTGAAACGTCCTCATCGACTGCGGCTTGAATAGCATCTTTCAAATTATCAAATCTCTGAGCCGTAATAATCGTGCTTATCCTACGATTTCTTAATCCATCGCTAAATTGCCTAATTGCTTGTTTCTCGTTGATGGATTTCAACATATTAAATTTTTCAACATTTCCCTCAGATTGAGAAATTGTAAGATCAACGAATAATTCGGATAAGGTTTTACCAAAAGCATCAATAGACACATCATTTTGCTTGCAATTCAAAAATTGTTTTTGTAAAGCACTAGTGGACTTTTTTGGCAAAAGTAACACTTTCATATCATTTAAGAGATTAGAGACAGTATCGTATTTTAATGCTAATTTTAGTTTAGCTGACTGCGATAATCTGCTTTTTAAAACAAAATATATTAAATGTGACTGTGACTCAGCATTGAGAATCGAACTATAGTACTCAATATTATCAATAAGTTGTCGTAAATTAGAAAGTTCGTCATTCATTACTGGCAATAAGCTCAAAGCTACTTTCAGGTCGAATTTGTCCATTGTTGAAGAACTGCTAGAACTCTCAGACATTCGACACAACTCTGTAATTTGAACAAACAATTTTTTAATATCCTCGCAACATTTTAAAAATAGAAAAAGCTCATCATCGCCTAAGGTTTTCTTGTCAATACTTTCTATATAACTATTATATTGCTTTATAATAACTTTAGCTTCATCTAACTTTGCTTGCAATATTTTTCCTTGGCGTCTAGCTGGTCCTATTTTAATTAGGTACACTCTCACAGCAAATAAGTCATCATACAATTTCTTTAAAAATGCTGCCATACAAGTAAAAAAAAAAATTTAATACGCAAAATAAAGTATTAACATACCTGTATAAGTTTGAGACCCCTTGATCTTCAGAATGAACTGTAAAATTTTAACACACGAGTACACATAATTATTATTATTACACTAAACTTGGGTATATATATATATATATTTTCCCTATATATTTACCTTTTCTTAACTTTCTATTATATAATCGTTAAAAAACATTTACTTTTAATGTTATTGCTTTTTATATAGTTTTATAAAACATTTTTTATATCTATCTTTTTTTTTCTATTTTATTTGAGTAATAAGTTTAACATAACTTTTGTTATATACATAAATGCTATAGTCCACTATATAATGTCCATTTCCTTTGCCGAGCTTCCCATGTACGCTAATTTATGTAACCGCACTTCAGTTAACACGTTACACTTTTCTCACACTTTTAAACTTTACTATCATCAATCTTCAAATCGGGGTAAACCTGGCGCCGTCGGAAGGAAGACCGTCTCACCCTGCTGTCACTCGCATTCCGCTCAAACTCCTGTTGTATCCATTGTATATGACATTTTCTGTATAACCAGAACCCTCCATACAGGACTCCAAAACCCAGGCAGAGGACTATTACGCCTAACAGGATGCTTGAAGTTTGTAAATGGAAGCGCAGCTCCTCAATTGGCGCACTATTCGTGCCCCCTGCTGCATTCTGCGCTATCACGATCTTCTCTTCCTTAGATTGCTGTTTGCCCATTTTTTAAACTCACTTTTAGCACACAACCGTTGTTGCTAGATAATTTTATTGAAGTCATTTTTATTAAGCAATGTAAACTTCGTCCCGAGAACACGTTGTTTATAGTTCAGAGCCCATATAAGTAAAATTGGTCGGCGCCGCGGCGGCGAACGGTGTCAAAATTCTCGCGCACGCGAATCTATCCTGGCAGGGTCGCCATGTAATATGGGAGCTCTTAGAAGTGAAACCAAAGAATGCTGAGTAAATACTGAATATATTTCAATGCATCATTCCTTATATTAGTGTACATTTAGGTACATAAAACATAGTAGTTATGAAGTATGATTAACTAAACATAATATATATTCTACACATCTCAAGTTCATCATCATCATCATCAGCTCATTAAACGTCCCACGAGGGGCACGAGCCTACCCGTATAGGGTGATTAGGCCTTAGTCGTCCAGCGGGCCAGTGCGGATTGGACGACTTCACACACAACCTTCGAATCTCTTCGTAGGCGTGCATTAAGGTTTCCTCACGATATTTTCCTTCACCGTAAGAGCGTCGGATAACGAACATATATTTCCGAAAATTCGAAAACACATTGGTACGTGTCGGGATTTGAACCTCAGCCCTCCTAGTAGGAAGGCGACAGTCCGTACCATTGAGCCACCGACACTCCACGCGACCGTTGAGTTGGTATGATATAATTCGTTCAGCGTTATATGTATTAGGCTGTAATATTGTTAATTATTTATTTATCCATTAAAATAATGTGGTTTACACGGTCGTATGATATTTTATAGTTTCTTATCCACTGCCTACAGTCTAGTAGGCACTATTCATTACGATACGACCCATTTGGTGTTGCGGTTGAGACGTCAGCTGCAACACCAAGGTTCCCGGGCAGTACAAACATTTGTGTGCATGAACATGTCTGTTTGTAATGGTCTGGGTTTTTATGTAAATACATACGTATTTACAACAAATATATTAGTGTGTTTATCTGTTGTTTAGTACTCACGCTTAACTCGGGGCTAGATGGTGCTGTGTGAATGTCAGTGGTTATTTATTTATTATACAGCGACTCAAATAGAATAGAATAGGCTTTCAACCAACTTGGCTATGCCTGCAACATCCACACTCCATTCGTAAGTGTGATGCTAACATAAAAATAGTGCGAAGAGGTCCATTAGTGCCTCCGGGCATAATGGAGATTGCCCGAGTGGAAAAGCCCGCAAATGGCCCCGACGTGCGCAACGTTTTTATGGTCATGGTTATAAATGACATTGAATAAGTTAGAAACAAAGTGCAATGATTTAAATAGAAAAATAATACTTATTAAATTTTGTTAATTGAACAAGGATTGAAGCGTCAGTGGCTCAATGGTGGGAACTGTCGCCCTCCTACCAAGAGGGCAGAGGTTCAAATCCCGCCATTACGCTACGCTAGGCTAAAATCATTATTTTATCATTTATAAAGCTTAATATTAAAAAACAATATCAGTAACGTTTAACAGGTAAACATCATGGTCAGATAAATTGATTCGTTTAGGGGGACAGAGGGGACGAGAGCGGATTTAATCTTCTTTTTCCACCCGATCTAAGAGTAAACAAACATTTAAGAAATGTTAGGTTCTCGTAGATTTAAAACTTGTACCTTGAGTTTTGGTGAGCGTCGGTGGCTCAATGGTGTGGACTGTCGCCCTCCTACCGGGAGGGCTGAGGTTTAAATCCCGACATGTACCAATGTGTTTTCAAATTTTCGAAATTATATGTACTTTATCCAATGCTCTTACGGTGAAGGAAAACATCGTGAGGAAACCTTCTAGCACGCCTGCGAAGAAATACAAAGGTTGTGTGTGAAGTCGTCCAATCCCACTGGGCCGCGTGACGACTAAAGGCCTAATCACCCTATACGGGTAGCTCGTGCCTCGGTGGGGACGTTTATGAGCTGATGATGATGATATTATTCGTACTTGTTAGAGTTTTTATTATCTCAGTACTTTGTTAATTTGTGGATATTATAGGAATTCCATATTTAAACACACATGTGTATGATACAGTCAACGACCAGGCTGTAGTGTCGTCGGATACAGTACAAAGAAAGCAATTTTACTTGAGTCGAATACCAGCGTTTACAAGTGCCGAATCTCACGCACTTGAAGTCAGAGGACAGACAGACGCCCTTTGTTCTTATCAGATAATCGCCATACATGCTGCCATATGGTAGATTCTTGTAAGATCTCCAGTTGGATAGACGTTATTTAAGCATGTGGTACCATCGGTAAAACTCCCTTACGTATTAGCTAGCTATTGTTGAAATGTTTCTTTTTAAAATCAGCTTCGTTTGCATCAATTCGGTATTCTCCACCATTCGCAATAAAATACCAAACCTTATTTTCATAAAAGTGCACTTTATTTTACATGTCGTTTCATTGATCACTTTTGTTTATTTGCAATATTGTATTTTTAAATACACTGAAACAATAATTTGCACATTCATACAGTCATTGCACACTAACATCAATTGACCTAACAATTGAGTTAGTTGCATGACGTACGTTCAATAATCTCATACAAAATATTGGAAACGTTCCTTTTTGACAGTTCATTAAAAGTGCGTCAACGATTAGTGGTGTCAAATACCCAATTTTAACTATTAGTGTCAATACCTATGTTTTAAGAATTATTATCCTCTTGGAACAGGTTGTCTGGAAGAGAACGCTCTTTAGCGATAGACCGCCTTTATTGTACCTTCACAATTTGTTTTTATCTTTATTTTAACCTATTATATATTTTTACGTGCAATCATCATCACCAGAGCATTAAACGTCCCCGGGAGGACAGAGCCTACGTATAGGGTGCATAGGCCTTGTCGTCACGCGGGCCCAGTGCGGATTGGCTGACTTCACGCACAACCTTTTAATCTCTTCGCAGGCGTGCGCAGGATTTTTCCTTCACCGTAAGAGCGTCGGATAACGTACGTTGTAAGAGGCGGGATTTGAACCTGCGCCTTTCCGATCGGAGGGTAACAGTCCACACCATTGAGTCACTGACGCTCGCTGATGTGCAATAGTTTATCATTATTATGATGAAGTAATTTATATTTCCTCGAAGTTACACTTCAGCAGTTATGCGAGGTCACGGACTTAAGCCAAACTCTACTCTACTCTAAAAGGGTCTCAACATTTGTGTAGAAGGGGGTAATTCTTACGTTTTGTAAAATCTTACAAACTTACGGCATGTGTTAAATATTATACATATAAGGTTGATTTATACATTGTAAAGTTGATTTTGGGTATATCTTTAGTTTTTAAGGATGAAAATAGGTTGGAATGGCTCCTTTTCTGGAGACAACTAGCATCGGAAGCACTATTTATAAACTTTTATCATTTTCCAGATGCATACGACCCATTTGGTGTTGCCGTTGAGACGTCGACTGCAACACTAAGGGTTCCGGGTTCGATCCCCGGGCACTACAACATTTGTGTGCATGAACTGTTATTTGTAATGCTCTGGGTTTTCTAATGTATAATATGTATGTATTTACAAAAAAAAATGCATATATGTATGTTTATCCAGGCTTCACACTTAACTTGGGGCTAGATGGCGCTGTGTGAATGTCAGTGGATNCATGTTGATTGCTGGGAACACGTCGCAAGGTATATGCAACAATAAAAAATTATATGGTTTTAATTAAATATGAAATTTAGCAGTTATGTACAGAATATTATTTAATTACAATAGATTATTTACAGAATATCAATAAAATAAATAGATATTTACTGAAATTCTCACAGCCCTTATTTAAGCGAATTGTAGCATCGTACCAAACAATAAATAAATATACTTATATACGTTTTTTCTATAAATACATAGATTATTAATTATTATTTATAGCTACCCCCTGACCAATACAAACTGACAGACTGAAGTTCGAACCCGAAACTCTTGGTGTAGTAGCCGACGCAAAGTCTCAACTATTACATCACTTGTTAAATTTAATCCAATAACAATTGATGATTGATATGATATTATGTTAACTGTACTCTTTTGTAACTCGTGCCGAAATGACTCGTGTTGTTGCAGAGAACTGACGTGACATATAAAACTTAACAACTGATTTACAAATATACAAAAATTGTAAATAACAGAAACAAGTGACCAACCAGTATACATATTTTCATAAGGCAAGGTTTTTAATTTTTTTTTCTTGTTTTCAGCACTTTTCCCTAAAGAATATCCAAAAATGATGCTGGATATAACACCACTAAAGGAACTGAAGGGTTTTTCTTTCTCACAAAATCTTAATATTGGTGCTGGTAATACAATTTCGGAGACAATGGAAATTTTACTAGCAAATGTTGACCAAGATTACTTTGGATATTTACAAAAAATACACGACCACTTCGAAAAAATCGCTAATATTTCTGTGAGAAATGTAAGTATAGAAAGTTACTACATAAAATATTTAATTAATTCATTTTTATTACACAGTAACATTGATATTGATATTAAATGTAAAGAGTGTTAATTAAAAATCTTACTGAATCGAATCCATAGATCGAATCATTCAATTGATACTTTTTACTCTCTTTTGAATTTAAATCTAACCCACTTCGGGAAGATATCGCCGTGTGCCGACGCAGACTTGTGTCTGAAGTTGAGGCCATTTTACAACAAGTCTCTGGTTGGGGTAAACATAACAAATTTGCGCATTTTCCGTATCGCCGCAATTCCAAGGTAATCCCCTGACTCCAGCACCTCGTATATATTCTTGGCGTCGACATATCGAGTGGCGTCCAGTTTCGCAGTCATTTGGAAAAAAAGGTAAGTTGGCATCTATGAAGCTCGATGTGCTCAACAGATCGCGGCGGTATTTCATGTCGAGTCATCGCTTGCAGCTTTATGTATAAGGCGCAAGTTCGGCGCCTCATGGAAATCTGCTCCCATCTTTAGGCGGGGGCGCCGCAATACCAACTTCTTCCTCTTGACCGCATCCAAAAGAGGGCGGCTCGAATCGTCGACGACACATATGTTACTAACCAGCTGGATCCTTTGAGTTTGCGTAGAGATGCGGCATCCATTTGTATTCTCTACCGCTTTTATCACGACAAGTGTTCCGATGAGCTGTTTGGGCTTGTTCCTGCGGCTGAGTTCCACCACCGTACATCTCTGAGGAACTCCAAATTTCATCCTCACCACCTGGATGATTGGAGGTCTTCCATAGTTCGATTCTGTCAATTTTTGCCACGTACGACAAAACTGTAGATTGAACTTCCATTGAATACATTTTCAGAGCGATACGACCTGGCGTCCTTCAAAAAAGGGCGTACACACATTTAAAGGGCCGGGAACGCATTTCTGGGACCTGAGGTCTTGCAGATGTTCATGGGCGGCGGTGTCACTTACCATCAGGTGAACCGTATGCTCGTTTGACTCCTCTTCAATAAAAAAATTAGGAAGTTTTCCATACTAATATTATCATTATTATAAAAGTTGGCCTTAGAGATACCAAAGGAAAACACATTTATAATGAAACCAAATATTCCATGTATATTTATGTATTTTTTAACTATTATTTTTTTCAGGTGGGAACTTTAGCTGGAAATTTGATGATGAAACACGATAATGTAAATTTCGAGTCTGACTTGTACTTTTTATTTGACTTGATTGGTGCCGAAATCACAATACGTGAGTATACGTCAATGATGTTGTATAATGGTTTAATGATGCCAGAGCAGAGAAATTTCAAAAATAGCAACTCAGAACAACTACAACTTATTGTAGCACTTATATTTATAACCATATTTACAACAGTGACTTTTTCAATATGAATCACCAAAAAACGTAAAATAAAATGAAATAACGACTTACAGTTAACATAAAGATAACAAATGAGCAAAAAAAAGGTTTGAGCTAAATATTTATATCCTTATTGTGTTTTTATTTCATTTTGCATTTTTGTCTAATGTTCAAAGTCGGTATTTTTTCTAAATTATTATTCACATAATTATGTTTACTATTTTCAGTTCATATTAAATTATTTATTTGATTGTAATGCTTATTTATTATTATTTTGCAGTCTCATTTAACTTGAGAAAAGAAGTAGTAACCATGCAAAAATTTTTGGAAATAAACATGCAACGCAAAATTATAATATCAGTTAATTTTCCACCTATAACTGATGATGTCAAATTTTACACAATAAAGGTAGGATATTCATATTATTGAGTTATTATCCTATAATACACAAAGTTTTAGTTAAATATTGTTTAAGTGATGTACACAGTTCGCTATTTCGAAATAAACACTTGTCATTGAAACAAGTAAGATTTGAATTAAATAAATAATTATATATTTTCTTGGGTACGTTTATTGACAAAGAATTTGTCACACAGCTTTGGTAAAGAAATATTTATTCAAGGTTTGACCAGGCGATTTCTGTTAAAAATTAATGAAATTAAGTAAGACGATGCTTTTATTTTCAGGTCACGCCTCGAGCACAAGGTCCGCATTCAGTTATACAAGCTGGATTCCGATTCAAACTAGGCAAAAGTGACAGAGTGCTCGATGCAAGAATAAGATACGGCGGACTTTCGCCAACCCTTAATAGGCCAACAAAAACGGAAAATTTTCTTAAGAACAAAGACTTATTCTCAAATAGCACTTTACAAGAATCTATTACACTATTACAAAGTGAACTGATTGTTACTGATTTCAAACTTAATTATTCCGTGGAGTACAGACAAAGGTTGGCAGTATCTACGTATTATAAAGTGAGTTTATGTTATATGCATAAAATATTTGACATATTTTTTGCGTTCTGACATCTTTAGCTATTTTGGTAAAAAAACGACGACAGACATCTCATCAACCCTTCAAAATATAATATAGTCAATATACATACATTATCGGTCGACTTACTTACGTAAAATAAACATGTGTGGGTCCCGAACAAGTTAAACTTAAAAAAAAATTACAGTCATCGATAATGAGGCATATGGTAAGATACACATAATACAAACCTAAACAATAATCTTACAGGAGCACACCCTCGCAAATAATAAGGATTTAGCGATTGCCAACACGCATTAGACCATTTCACTGCATTATTTGGTCTGCAACCCATTAGAGATAAAATTCATCTCCGTTCAGCAGTAGACATTATTGCTGTGGCAGTGGTTCCAAAAATGCCAATAAAAGTATAAATATTTCCACAAAGTATGTGAATATTTTTTTATGCAAATAATCTTTGTCAAAAACGATATTAAGAAACATCCGTTTTCCAGCGTCAGTTCCAAAAATCGTTAGTAAAATAAATTATTTTAACGTTGCAGTGTCTGTTAAATTTGTGCCCTAAACACAGAATTGGAAAACAGTACCAGTCTGGTGCTGCACAGTTGTTGGACTTAAGACCTGTCTCCCAAGCCAGTCAGGAATATTACGAAGATCAAAATGTTTGGCCTCTAAATAAAGCCATTGAAAAAGTTGAAGCCCAGGTGAGTACCCGAGGGGATGCCATAACATTGAAAAATACCTTTAAAATGACACTACTACAAAAAAAACAATAAAATCAAAATATCACGTCTACTTCTTCAGGTTTTCAATTCAATGTTTTCCTTTTTGACTTAGCAACAACTAACAACGATAGTTCTGCCAAGAGCGCTTTCTTTTACGATGGCAATTAAACAAAATATTGATTGCTAAGTCATATGACTAAACAAAATTCATAACGTAATTAGGTTCTTTTAAATGATATCACAATATACTGAAACCAAATATTGAAATACACACTTTCAGAAACAATGTACTGGCGAATTGATCTACTGCGAAGATACTCCAACCATCACTGATGAGCTATATGCAGCATTTGTACTAAGTGAAGTTGCAACAGGAGAGATTCTCAGCATTGACGCTAGTGAAGTTTTGGTAATTTAACAATGTTTTTTTTTTATATTTTTTGTTAAATAATAAATCATACACTTTTTTAATCGCTGATAAAATGTTGATATTTTAGAAAAAACCTGGTATTATTGGTGTATTGACAGCAGATGATATTCTGGGTATAAACTCTTTTATTCCCGCTGATAGCCCATACTATGCAGCTAATGCTGAAGTATTATGCGATGGTAAAGTTAAATACTACCACCAACCTTTGGCAATGGTTGTAGCTGAATCTAACTTTATTGCTCAAAAATATGCAAAATCTGTCAAAGTTACTTATAAGGAGGGGAATAAACCAGTACTGAATGTTCAAGAAGCTAAAAACGATCCTAAACGGATAACTGAGTATATTGCAGCCAAAGCAAAGGAGGAGGGTAATGACGTCTATAAGACGGTAAAAGGAAAATTTACTGCATACTGGCAATATCACATGCCTATGGAAACGGTGACTTGTGGGACTCGAAAGATAGGAGACATTTTGGAAGTATCGTGTTGCACGCAGTGGCCGCATTCAGTCCATGTAATGGTTGCAAGAGCGACGAAAATTCCACAGAACAGGTATATGTTTAAAATTTCGATGCCTGATATCGATTAGTTTCTCATTCTTTAAAATAAGAAATACTATTGACAACACATATTATAATTTTCACTACCCGGTGGAGATATTTTATAATACGTAAAACCAAACACTCGTTAGACTCAAATACTTGTACCAGGAAAAATTGCCAAAAATATCAATATCCTTGCCAACTCTCATCTGCTCGCTGTGAAATCGATAAATCCTGGCTAACGAGTTCTTATATAAATAATAAAAAGAGGTGTTATTTCTGATGATAAAAGCTTGAGAATAAGTGTATTTGGGCAACTATTTGATCACGTAAGAGAGTAGATCTGTGGCATCAATGTATGCATGTAAGTTTTTGTATAAGAAAGGAAGAAAGCAAATTAAAAAATGAGAGACATCAAAATCAAGACATACTGTCGCGACAAGGCCACAGATAATAGGTTCAAAATAAGTTGCAGACACACCTGAGTTCATAAACATATTTCCTAATGTTGAGTTCTGTTAAACAAGCTTGCACAACCATATTTGAATACATATTTTTTTTAATTTTTAACATTTAATCGTGTACAATTGCAAAAACAGTTGGCAGATACTAAAACAATTTTAATTACAGAATAATAGTACGATCTACACCCCTCGGAGGTGGTTTTGGCTTGAAAATTTCTTTTACTACGGCTACTGCTGTTGCTTGTAGTATTGTCACACAAAAGTACACAAGCCCTGCCGCATCATACAAACCCTGGAACACAATATGCTAGCGACGGGAAAACGGCTGCCTTTTACTAGTGAATATGAGGTAATAACTTGTTAACATATTTCTTCTTATTTTAAATATAATAGTAAATATTGATAATGAGCTCCTATGCAAAATACATAAATGAATCATGGGCATCCCTCAATATAAGTGGAATATTCGATGGCTACCTTTCATCATCATCATCATTTAAGCCTAATATATATATATATATACTGCTGAACGAAGGCCCCCTTAATAATTTTGAATCAGATAGATACCTAGTCGAAAGTGGCCTTCTTTATTAAAATATTAAGAAATGCCTGCAAGTGTGATTTAGAAATTAAATACATAGTAAGATTATAGAATATAGTATGAAAACATAAGAGTGTTAAATGCCCTTCTCTCTCCTAAGTTGCTGTGCCCGACAGGGTCCATAATGTACCTATATAACAAATTGTCACCTTCTAAACATTGTGGAAAAGCAATAAACGATTGATTGATTGATTGAAATCGACTGCAACTCAATCATTTTCTCCCATTATCTTTAAACTAATGCGATCCAGGATGCAATTTTCACCAGCGACCATTCAGAAAATTTTGGTCTATCGAGGCACACAATGCCACTACAATTTTGTTCTTAACTTGTGGCAATAAGAAAAAAAAATAACTCAGTTATATGTGAGTCATCTATACATATTATATATGTCTGCATTCTATGCAATTTAAAATTTGTTTGTCTGTATGTATTCTCTGCAATTTGCAATTTGGACGAGACTTTTTTAGGCAGGTATAGAATAGAATAGAATATATTTATTTGCACAGAATACATGTTACGTAAGGTGTTACATAAGTGGATATTGGTACATTGTATGTTCTGCCTGTTTAAGGCATGCAAATATTTATTATTACAATTATCGAAACTTATTATCAAAACAATGTTCATTTATTTCCAATTTATATTTTATCTATTAATATTTATTAAAATGCATTGTATTTCCCTTATTATTATTTCAAATTATTATTATTATATTACATAGATCGAGTCACAAAGATATTTCCCACATTTTATATAAAATTATTATTATTAGGTCACATGCGTAAAAATAAATTATTTAAATGATAATAATTTTAGACATTCAGTAAAGGTAGGTACACGTTAAGTCAAAAGACCTTATCATGGTTCATGTACTCCTTGATAGAGTAGAAAACTTTGTCGACCAACCAGGTAGCTGATGTTATATGGAAAAAGAGGCTACTTTTATTTACAAAATACTTTTTATTTTAAGCAAATTAAAGTAATGTTCCGCGCAGTGGACGCGCGCTTTATTTTAGGTTATGTTTTGATATGGGAGAATATCTTATTTCGCGGGTAATACCGCGGGGAACAGCCTATTGCCAATATATATGTCTGTTATTATAAACTATAGCATACATGCTTATCTTGTTATATGTTTTAGGCTAAAGTCAACAAATCGGGCGCTATACAGAAGCTATCATGCAACTTTTACATGGACAATGGTTACATGTTTAACGAAAGAGTTTATTTATACACTATGGACATGTATAATAACTGTTATGATGTCACGCGTTGGAACTTCCATGGCTTTAATGCACTAACAGATACAGCCAAAAACACATGGTGTCGTAGTCCAGGTATTAATGTCCTACTTTCATGATTTTTTCGTTCCATATTCATCAATTGTTCAAGTGATAAAATTAATTAATTTCGAATTTTAGGTACACTAGAGAGTATCGCAAATACGGAAAATATTATTGAACATATTGCTCATGAACTAGGGATTGATTCAATCGAAGTTCGTTTAGCTAATCTTAACAAAAAAGAGTACGGTGCTTTAATTGATATGATCGCAGACATTAAAAAATCAGCTGATTATGTCACAAGACGGGCTGATGTAGATCAATTTAATACAGAAAATAAATGGGTTAAACGAGGACTTAAAATGGCAACTATAAGATGGACACCAGCTGGTGGACCATCTTTGAATTGTATAGTGTCTGACCCCGATGATGGTTCGGTTACGATTACGCACGGAGGTGTCGAGATGGGTCAAGGCATGAACACCAAACTTATTCAAGCATGCGCCAATTATTTGGACATACCCACTGAAAACATAAACGTCATAAATACTGACTCAGTAACGCATCCTAACAGTGACATAACTGGTGGAAGTATAACAACCCAAAATTTGATAATGGCACTGAAAGCTGTTGCGATGAGCTTAAAGATAATTTAGCTCCAATTATAGCGCAAAAAGGTAATTTGCCATGGAAGGAACTTTTGATGAACGCTTTTCTAGCTGGTATAAATTTACAAGCCTATGGACGTGTGCGTGCTACTGAAACATTATATCCTCATATCTTTGGCATCGCACTGTGTGAAACAGAAGTAGATATTTTAACAGGACAACGAAGTATATTGCGCGTCGATATTTTACAAGACGCAGGGCGAAGTATCAATCCTAGAATTGATATTGGACAAGTATGTGAACGTGCTATTAGTTATATTTATTTATATTTTATGTTTCTTTTCTTCGATTTTTTTACTTATAGTAGTCACATGCATAATATTATCAACATCATGAATTGTGCAAATATCAATTAACACTTAAATTAAATCGGTTTAAAATTAAAAATATTAAATATAGCCTATTTACGTAGGATCGTACTCTTCATTTAACGCGTCGCATGGCACAAAATCATTTTATTCTTTTGTTTATGGTAAACGTGTCGCTTATACTTTCTTACCTACAGTTTGAAATAATTGTAGACAGTTTTAATTTATCAACCCAACAATTTAGTACAAAATCAACTCGGATAAGCTGAATACTATTTTTGGCATTGTAAAACGTTAAAAGAAAATAAAGAATAATTTAAACAATTTCTTAAAGGCTAGAAAATCAAATCACATATGATATGATTTCTTTGGATCATATGAGATACAATTGTTTTTTATTTATTTACAGGTTGAAGGCGGTTTTATTATGGGCACTGGGTACTGGACTTCAGAGAAATTTACTTTTAAACCCACAGGAGAAAATCTTACAAAGAGCACTTTTGATTACGCCGTCCCACAATTTTTAGATATACCGCAGAATTTTGTGGTCACTTTAACCAAAAATTCATTTAGTAACCAAAAGATCTTAGGCGCAAAAGGTAAAGCTTACTTCTTTTATAAATATTATGCTAATATTAACTGGCATAAAACTTGGCAGTTTGAATAATTTGATTAGAATGCTAGATTTTATCCTAATAAATTTATGACATTTCGTCAAAAAAAATTGACAACGGATGCGAGTTTGAATCCCGTCTCATGAAAGAAGTTTACGGGTACTTTTTTCAAACTCAATTTAGAAATATCTTTATTCAAATAAATCTTTAACAGATACTTTAGAATTGTCAAATAGTGTTATTTATCATCATATCAGCTCATTAACGTCCCCACCGAGGGGCACAATAGGGTATAGGGTTGTACTCACCGTAGTGTTCCACGCGGGCCTAGGCTCGTACCCCTTGGTGGGAACGTTTAATGAGCTGATGATGTTTAAATTTCTATTCTGTATTAAGTCCATCATCAACTCATTATGTGTTCCCAAGGAGGAGCGCGAACCTACCCGTATAGGGTGTAATGGCCTTAGTGGTCTACGCGGGCCCAGTGCGGATTGGCCAACTACACGCACAACCTTTGAATCCCTTCGCAGGCGTGAGCGGGTTTCTTCACGATGTTTTCCTTCACCGTAAGAGCGTCGGGTAAATTACTAAGGCCATTAAACCCTATACGGGTGGCTCGCGCTCCTCGATGGGGACCCATAATGAGTTGATGATGGACTTAATACAAGACAGAAATTTAAACACATTTCGTCAAATCATCAAAACAATTGTTAATATTTCAACAGGTATTGGCGAGTGTCCAGCCTGTCTCTCATTCGTAGTTTTAACATCGTTACGCGATGCAGCGTTATGTGCCAGGGAGAACTCAAGCGAACTTGAAAAATGGCCAGCAATTGGTAAGTAATTTGATTATTTTATTGCTGAGATGCGAAATAAGAAAGTGACTTGTGTGTTTCTTTTGAAGATCATGCAATTTAAGCAACCAATTCAGCCATATTACATCCAATTACAGTTATTAACTGTGATTTGACGACCAATCCCCGTGAAGTATAAACACTTATTTTTATACATTTTTTGTGATAATTTTAACTTCACTAAAAATATTGTCACTCAGTGTCTTGGCCTTACCTGCTGTGGGACCTAAAAGGTTTTTCGATCGAGCTATTTGGTCACTATTTCTCTACGTTTCTAAAGTGATTTCAGAATAAGTGTCGATCATGATCATATTAGTTAAGTCAAAATTTTATAATATTCAAACAGTGCAAAGCTATTTGCGATTTTTGATATCCCAAATTGCCTCTGTTTATGTACGTAATTTTCAAACCCATTCAAAAATGTATCTTTGAATGCGCTCTCAGTTCATTCAATAAAATAGAGCTTCGAGGCGAGTTTGTCGGAATTTATCAACGAAATTTTAGGCGACCGTTACGTAAGTCAATACTCTGCATTATTTAACGGCTTGCGTATCTAATTCGATGTATGTAGTAATTGCTAGCTATTACTTATTTTAATGGACAGTTTTGGGTATACGACAATTGTTATTTTGACTTACATAAATATGATCAGTAATCACACAGAGCACCCTATTTTTTGTGCAGTAGTTAAAATGTAGTTGTGTATAACGCTGTGTCGGACGTTCATCTAAAAGATGGATAACATGATTAAAGATGCTGATGTCGCTAGACGAGTTACTTATCTAACAGGTGCAGTAAAAAAGCTTTGGAGGAGAACTAAATCTAACAGTATTATATATATATATATAATATATATATTATATATATATATACATGCGGAATGTTCCATACAAACTTCCAACCCCCATTTTAGGGAAGTAGGGGGTGAAAACGGGACAAAAGTAGCCTAAAACCTATTCTAGGTTACCTTCTATCAACATACCAAGTTTCAATAAAATCCATTCAGCCGTTTAGGCGTGAAAGCGTAACAAACAGACAGAAAGACAGACAATAAGAGACAGACAGAGATACTTTCACATTTATAATATTAGTATGCATAGTACGAGTCTCTAGCTACAAATAACTAAAATTCTGCAAATATGGGGGTGCTAAAATGGGGATGAGATTATGTAGAGGTCACTAGAAAGATGTTAGTATCTTTAATATCAATAACTACTTAAAGCTCTGGAGTCGATTGAGAGGCGGCGTTTGATTGGAAATGACTCTTTGGTTGAGTGTCGGCTGCAAAACCTTGAACACTGGCACAGAGTCGCAAGTCTCTCAGTTTTCTACCGTATATACTTCGGAGAGTATGCACAGGAACTGCATGACCTTTTTCCACCTAGCTCATTTTCACTTCGGACAACCCGACAGTCGGCAAAACGTCTGTACATGGTAGATATTCCAAAGTGTCGTACGAAGCCTTTTGAATCCACATTTTTTATTTGCACTGTGAAACTCGCTTCCGGAGTCTGTGTTTCCCGAAAAGTACCATTTGGGAATCTATAAATCAAGAATGAGTAGGGTCTTATTTGCCAAGATAATCATCAAATCATTCTTTATCCTAGTTGCATCGTCTGTGCTTAATATAAGGCAAGACGACGCCGTCAAACGCCAACTTACAGTAGTAAAAGAAACCAAAGTGACATTAATTTTGTGTAATAATCATTGGTTTTGTTTCGCAGATGGGCCAGCAACAGTGGAGTCGCTGTATTTACTGGCTAATCCCAATCCCAAGCACTTTGTTTTCCAATAGACACATCAAACAAGAACTGTATTAGAAACTCAAAAAAAGATTTTGACATTTGTTATCTAAATAATTGAACTTCGTAACGTGTAAGAATCCTAAATAAAACGCAATTGTTATGATTGTAACAAAGATTTTTTATTTAAAATCATCATTTTATAGAATTCTTTTACAAAATCTATTGTATTTAACCCGGTTGGTGATTTTTATCTAACAATTACTTAGAAGTGTACTCGTATATATTTTTCTAAATAAACAACATTTAATCTACTGCTGACAGGTAATCGTAGTTTGAGCAGATTACTCCACACGAGAATGCATTCTTTTATTCCGAATCAAACCATAAACAAACAATTCATATCATTTATATTTATAATTATCACAACTCATAAAAGTACACCATTAATTACTCGACTTGGGTAATTTATAAAAGGTTGACAAAGGCTGCCAACGCTGTCCACTATTCACTTTTCCCTGAATTCATCATCATTATCAGCTCATTAAACGTCCCCACCGAGGGGCACGAGCCTACCCGTATAGGGTGATAAGGCCTTAGTCGTCCACGCGGACCCAGTGCGGATTGGACGACTTCACACACAACCATCGAATCTCTTCGCAGGCGTGCATAAAGGTTTCCTCACAATGTTTTCCTTCACCGTAAGTAAGTAAGTAAGACACCGTCGGAATAAATTTTCCCTGAATTAATATTGTTCAATTTAGTTATTTCAACAAGGACAGGAACAAAACAGGAAACAAGGAGATTTCAAACCGTTAACTGAACTAATACTTCGTAAATATTGTTAAACGCAATTTTGGCCTAATACATTTTGTGAAAAGGGGAAGAAAAAATATTTGTTATTTTAATATTACAAACAGAAACTCCAATCTTATTTACATGTAATAGATGATTAACACTTCAATAAACCTGTAGATTAAGAAATTATCGACTACCAGTAGTCGGTGGTCATTGGTCTGAACTGTTGCCTTGCAACATGGAGGGTGCTGGTTCAATTCACGCCGCGTAATGTCTTTTTTGAATTTTTGAAATTATAACAACGTTTATCCCGACGCGTGAGGAACTAGGCACACCTACGAAGCAATTCAAAGATTGTGCGTGAAGTCCTCTAATCCGTACTTGGCCCAGGCCAGGCCTCTACACCCTATACAGGAAGGCCCATGCCCTTAGGTGCGGACACTTTAATGAGCTGATGTTATGCTAGTTCAAAGGCTGAGAGCCATCTACGATTGCGGCTTGATCAGTGAAGAAGAGAAGGCTTCAAACCAACATAATTAAACCCACAGACAGTTTGACTGCAATTTTGTCATTTTGTCATGTTGTCATAAAAATTGCAGACAAAAACAGTTTGACTGCAATTTTCATGACCTAAGGGCATACAACATTATTTCTATGAACTGAATATGTTAATGCTGTAAATAATTGCACGATATTCTACATCTCGAAAACAACATTAAAATAAATTAATCAATTTGCACCGAGCAAAATGCATATAAAACATTGAGTTATATTGAGTTTTGGACAGTGCGTTAGAGGTAAGCGGATGAACATTCATCATGGATACTGTGGAACTTACTATTAACGGGAAAAAACATGCAGGTAACCAGTTAAAATAATATTAACAGTCATAACTAAAATTAGAGCTTAGCAGAGATTGTATCGTCACTTTCACTGAAAATATATTTTCGGTATAGATATTTGACATGGGTACTATCGTAAAAAAAACAAAAACCTAATTTTTTTACGAAATTTCGTCTCACTACATGAAAGAGGATGTTGTGGGCAGTATTAAGGTTGAAATTATCTGTCTGTGGTTTTGATATTTGTCTTAACTATCGCTTTCATGAAATCCGAAGTTTCTGATATAATCCATCACGCTGGTTTTGTACGTATGTTGGTTGGATAAAAGCATACTTAATTCAATACAATGTCCAAATTTATTTCACATTTAGTATGTAATTTTGGGTTACTTTTATCCTGCAATGTTATTTGCGACATTGATTACGAGTATTCATCGGTATTGAGCGTCGGTTGTTCAATGGTGTGGACTGTCGCCTTCCTACTGGGAGGACTGAGGTTCAAATCCCGACACGTACCAATTATTATTTCGAATTTTCGAAAATATATGTACGTTATCCGACGCTCTTACGGTGAAGGAAAACATCGTGAGGAAACCTTCATGCACGCCTGCGAAGAGATTCGAAGGTTGTGTGTGAAGTCGTCCAATCCGCACTGGGCCCGCGTGGACGACTAAGGCCTAATCACCCTATACGGGTAGGCTCGTGCCCCTCGGTGGGGACGTTTTATGAGCTGATGATGATTCGTCGGTGCCTCGGTTGCCTTACGATCTCTACCGAAAATGCAGGTTAAAATTCCTCCAAGTACAATACCAATGACTTTTTGAATTTTTAAATAAAATGTCAGTCTATCCAAATCTTATGGTAAAAGAAAACATCGTGAGGAAACCTTGCGCACGCCTGGGAAGGGATTCAAAGGTTGTGCGTAAAGTCGTTGAATCCGCTATGGGCCCGCGAGGATGACTACGGCCTATACACGCTTCACGGGTAAGCTTGTGCCTCTCGTTAGGGACGTGTAATGAGCTAGTGATGATGAATTATGTTCAAATTTCAGTGGGTAAAGGTAATACAGTGAGTTCAGATGTAAAGCTATTGGATTTCCTTCGTCATTACTTAAACCTCAGGGGAACGAAGTATAATTGTCGCCAGGGTAGCTGTGGTGCTTGTATTGTAGCAGCTGTTAAAGCTCCTGGACAGAAAATGATGGCTGTAAATTCTGTAAGTTTATTTATTGTTTTTTTTTTCATATTACAAAAAACTTTCCTTATGCAAACCAGGAGTAATAAAAGTAAACTGAATGGATGGAGTACGCTCAGCTAGGAAGCATTTTTCTGTTTATTTGAGAATCCCTTTAATATACTTGTTTCTGTGTTTCAAGAAGTAGGCACTATGGCTAGTAGAATTACTTGGTAAAAGAATCAGACGTTACTCGTTGACTCGAGCTACATACACATAGTATTTACTGAAAATAATTAGTAAGTAGTATTTATTGTTGGTTTCTTCAAAAACCCAGTCTTACTCGTATAACCCACCTATGGGTACAAAACTGGTTGTATCATTCTCTCATCTCGTAAAAAAAACTCTTAGGCTATACAATATTGTCTCTTATTATAAAAACGCACCATACTTATATAATATTAAAAAATGTCAACCAAGCATAACCTAGGCCTTCCAACAACATCTCAGAGGGTAAGGGGAGTAGCTGAAAAACAGCGATACTCGGGATTGTTTTCGTTGCAAACTCAGCTGAGCTCCTTCCCTTTGTCTCAAAGTACTTTTTTTTTAATTTGAATTTTTATTTGTAAAATGTTTGAAGAGAGACAATAAATATATTCTTATTCTTAATATTGTAAATGTTCTTTTTAGTGTCTGGTCCCAATAGTTTCATGTAATGGCTGGGAAATTACTACCGTTGAAGGGCTTGGCAGTATCGCTACAGGAGCTCACAGTATTCAGAAGGCTTTGGTCAAACACTACGGCACACAATGTGGATATTGCTCACCTGGGATGGTCATGAACATGTATTCGTAAGTAATTTGAACTGTGCTTAATTAAGACGATGTATCCCATTTCGCTTCACGAGCGTCTGTGACTCATTTATAAAGAATGTTGCCATCCGATCTATACAGATAGTGCAGTTTCAAATTCAGCCACGTGCCAATGTTGCTCCGAATTTTCAAAATTATTTGTACGTTTATCCGACGATCCTACGGTGAAGGAAAACGTCGTATGGAAATCTGAGCTCGCCTGCGAAGAAATTCAAAGGTTGTGCGTAAAGGCGGCCAATCTGCACTGGGACGACTATGGACCCTTTACGGGTAGGCTCGTGCCCCTCGGTGAGCTGATGGTGATATTGATGTCCTATTTCGGTAAATAGTAAAAGCGTGAAGTTTGTTACACTCGTTCGGAAGCATAGTAGGGACTCTTAACGTTACGTGTTATTCGGACGAATTGGTCGGCTCTACTTCAATTACTAGCTTCTTAGAAAAATGGCGCGAAAGCAACGCTAAGCGAGTGGTTATGGTATTTCCTTTTTCATCTTCTTTTATGTAATAAAGTTATGCCTAACTTCTCTGAAAAGATATTTTTTCTTTTCATTATTTTAAATTTGTAACATAACAGAAGTTTCCAACTTAGCTCGGGATCAGCAAGTTGAAGTAGCACTAGGTAGGTCACGTATGTCGCAGATCCGATGGATGCTGGAACAAACGGGTTCTGGAGTCTAGATCTACGCAAACGTAGCGTAAGATCCTCCTGTCCGATGGGCTGACGACTTGTAAAAGTTCGTAGGTGGAGGCCTGGATGAGGAAATAACTGTGATATTAAGCACAAAAAGACCTATATTTAACCTATATTGACCTATTTAATTGCTGCAGTATACTAATACTGCAATTAAATAGGTCAAAATGAAAAAATGCTCTGAGGATATTTTTTATGTTATATTATTGAATAAGATATACTTTCTCCTCGATTTTGGAGGATGATGGTTTAAGAAAAATATTTAGAAAACAAGTCAGCATTCAAATATTCTTATCTTCGTGAAGATGTTTTATTAATTGTAAAGGTGACTTGAAATGCCATTGTGCTTATTTGTTTCTGATGTAAATTTATTTTACAAGTTTTAATGAACGGGGTCAACGTATTGGGTATGTTTTATTCAATTATTTTTGAGAAAATGCTGGTCTTTGAGTTGTCTTTGGAATGTCAAACTACGTTTACATTTACCAAGATTTAGTAATAATTCTGTTTTTTGTAAACATAATGTCACGGTACTATGTTAAATATCCATAACATTCTATGATCTTGATAAATGATAATTTTTATAAGGTTTATAAGCCTTATTGAATTTTCGTAAATGGCTATAACAAGGTTTTATATTAAAATTATATTTATTTTTCAGTCTTCTTATGAATAAAGGAAAATCCCTAACAATGAGGGAAATAGAACATTCCTTTGGAAGTAACATATGCAGATGCACCGGTTATAGACCTATCATAGACGCTTTCAAGACTTTCGCTGTAGATGCTCCGAAATCCGATGATATGCCTGATATCGAAGATTTGGGTTTAGGATGTTCTGGAAAGTGTACTGCAGAATCAGAAGGACATTGCGTTGAAGAATGTATTGAACGAGAATGGTGCCTTGTTACAGAAAAAGATGTTGTTGACGAACCCATAGAAACCAAAATGGAATTGAAAGATGGTAGAACTTGGGTAAGCGTACGGACACTAAGAGACTTGATACGTTTCATTTTATTGGAAGTTACTGATACTTTCATGTTAATTGCTGGAAACACATCGCAAGGTACGTGAAGTGAGGTCAAATAGCTGAGTTTTGTATGTATTTATTTTGTTTTATGTTTATTTACCTATAAAATGGAAAAAGAACTCGAACACAATCAATTTATAAAATAAAATGAACGAAATTACTTCGAAAGTCTTTGCCCAATTGAAACAAAACAAAAAAAATTGACGGTGCTAACTTATGATTTGAATTGATACCAAAGTTATCTATTAACCAAAAGAATGATATAAAAGTGACCACAAAACAAAGTAATTTTGGATGATCGCCTAAAATATTGAAGTCCAGCAAATATTTGTATCTTATATTTTTTTGTTATTTCAGCACTTTTCCCTCAGGAATACCCAAAAATGTTGCTAGATGTAACGCCACTAAAAGAACTAAAGGGTTACTCTTTTTCACAAAACCTTAATATAGGTGCTGGAAATACAATTTCGGAAACAATGGAAATATTACTTGCAAATNATAGTCGATATGAAAAAATGCTCTGAGGATATTTTATGTTATATTATTGATAAGAAAATATACTTTCCCTCGATTTTAGAGGATGATGGTTTAAGAAAATATTTAGTAACAAGTCAGCATTCAAATATTCTTATCTTCGTGAAGATTTTTATTAATTTAAAGGTGACTTGAAATGCCATTGTGCTTATTTGTTTCTGATGTAAATTTATTTTACAAGTTTTAATGAACGGGTCAACGTATTGGGTATGTTTTATTCAATTTTTTGAGAAATGCTGGTCTTTGAGTTGTCTTTGGAATGTCAAACTACGTTTACATTTACCAGATTTAGTAATAATCTGTTTTTTAAACATAATGTCACGGTACTATGTAAATATCCATAAATTCTATGATCTTGATAAATGATAATTTTTATAAGGTTATAAGCCTTATTGAATTTTCGTAAATGGCTATAACAAGGTTTTATATTAAAATTATATTTATTTTTCAGTCTTCTTATGAATAAAGGAAAATCCCTAACAATGAGGGAAATAGAACATTCCTTTGGAAGTAACATATGCAGATGCACCGGTTATAGACCTATCATAGACGCTTTCAAGACTTTCGCTGTAGATGCTCCGAAATCCGATGATATGCCTGATATCGAAGATTTGGGTTTAGGATGTTCTGGAAAGTGTACTGCAGAATCAGAAGGACATTGCGTTGAAGAATGTATTGAACGAGAATGGTGCCTTGTTACAGAAAAAGATGTTGTTGACGAACCCATAGAAACCAAAATGGAATTGAAAGATGGTAGAACTTGGGTAAGCGTACGGACACTAAGAGACTTGATACGTTTCATTTTATTGGAAGTTACTGATACTTTCATGTTAATTGCTGGAAACACATCGCAAGGTACGTGAAGTGAGGTCAAATAGCTGAGTTTTGTATGTATTTATTTTGTTTTATGTTTATTTACCTATAAAATGGAAAAAGAACTCGAACACAATCAATTTATAAAATAAAATGAACGATATTACTTCGAAAGTCTTGCCCAACTTCTAAAAATTGACAGTGCCAACTTATGATTTGAACCCTGAAGCTCATCAATTGATACCAAAGTTATCTATTAACCCAAAGAATGATATAAAAGTGACCACAAAACAAAGTAATTTTGGATGATCGCCTAAAATATTGAAGTCCAGCAAATATTTGTATCTTATATTTTTTTGTTATTTCAGCACTTTTCCCTCAGGAATACCCAAAAATGTTGCTAGATGTAACGCCACTAAAAGAACTAAAGGGTTACTCTTTTTCACAAAACCTTAATATAGGTGCTGGAAATACAATTTCGGAAACAATGGAAATATTACTTGCAAATGTTGACCAAGATTACTTTGGATATTTACAAAATATATACGACCACTGTAAGAAAATTGCTAATATTTCTGTAAGAAATGTAAGTAAAATAATAAATATACTATATCTCTATAAGCCGTATCTGTAACTGTTGGTTTTGAGACTAACGACACATTATAAGGAGTTATTGTATATTAGAGTTATTATGTAGAGCGTCGGTGGCTCAGTGGTGCGGACTGTCGCCTTCCTACCGGGAGGGCTGAGGTTCAAATCCCGACACATACCAATGTGTTTTCGAATTTTCGAAAAATATATGTACGTTATCCGACGCTCTTACGGTGAAGGAAAACATCGTGAGGAAACCTTCATGCACGCCTGCGAAGAGATTCGAAGGTTGTGTGTGAAGTCGTCCAATCCGCACTGGGCCCGCGTGGACGACTAAGGCCTAATCACCCTATACGGGTAGGCTCGTGCCCCTCGGTGGGGACGTTTAATGAGCTGATGATTTATGATGATGATTGTATATTATTCCTAAAAAATATGCTTTAAGACCAAGTTTTTAAGATTATAAATACATATCATGAAATTAAATATGCGTCATTAATTAATATTATTTCAGACTGGAACTTTAGCTGGAAATTTGATGATGAAACACGACAATGTGTTCTTCGAGTCTGATTTGTTCTTTTTATTCGACTTGTTTGGTGCCGAAATGACAATACGTGAGTGATACATCAATGATGCTTCGTCATTTTGCTATTTTGAAATTATATCTCGTTATATTCATTTGTCCATCTTGAGAGTGGCCGCTGGTGCAATGGCTTCCGACTGGTTGAAGTGGAAGTTATTGGGGAAGGCCTAGGTTCAGCAGTGGACATCATGTGGCTGATAAGTGATGATGATATTCATATACTATGTTAAAATGTAATAAATTATTTTAACGAATGACTGACTTTATCCATCAAATAAAGTATACTGTAATTGAACAGCCTTTAAGAACATTTATTAATCTCAATTTTATTGTTTTCATTAATCATATCATACAAGTTCAACTATATCTCAAACTTAAAAAAAATCAAGTTTATCAATTTAATCTGAAAACCCATTTGGTGTAATGGTTGAGACGTCGGCTATTCCTACTACACCAAGGGTTCGATCCCGGGCAGTACAATATTGTGGCTAAACATGTCTGTTTGTATTGGCTAGTGTTTTCTATGTATAATATGTATGTACTTAAAAAAGATATACAGTATGTTTACCGTTGTTAATA